>CAEFZY010074601.1:0-73490 GCA_903066815.1 Brachyrhaphis roseni
CCAATTAACCTGACAGTCATGTTTTTGGACTGTGGGAGGAAGCCGGAGTACCCGGAGAGAACCCACCATGCACAGGGAGAACATGCAAACTCCGTGCAGAAAGACCCCGGGCCGGGAATCGAACCCAGAACCTTCTTGCTGCAAGGCAACAGTGCTACCAACTGCGCCACTGTGCAGCCCCTGTCTCATTCCTTCCTGTCATAACATTTTCAAATAAAGGCCACTGGAGCCAAAAACCTTTTTAAAAAATGTGTCATGTGGTGGACGAACAGCTGAGAAAATTAGAATATGTTGAAAAAGTTCCTTATTTTTTCCTCCATTTTACAAACTCATCAGTTATGTAGATTTATTACAACCTGAATAAAATATGTAAAGTTTTTATGTCTTGTATTTTTGATGATTCTGGTTAACAAAGAATGAAAACCCAAATCCAGGACGCTCCGGTCCTGCTTGATGCTCCGGCTCCAGGCGAAGATCTCAGATTTTTTAAGGATTTGAATGAGAATCCTGTCAAACCGGAGCTCATCCTGGATGCTAGGACACTGTTACTTACTACACTTTTTCCTTCCACTAAGTTTTAAATATTTTACTCATTGTGTGAACAGAAAACATTGAACTTTCTAAAGATCTTCTAGTTTTTCTATCTTGCTGTTGTTGCTGAAAATGTCTCCAGAACCAACCAGAACCAACCTTCCTCCTCCTCTTCCTCCACCTGCAGGCTGAACTGCTCTGATTGGGTCTCCATGTTCCTCAGAGCACAGCTGTAGTTCCCAGAATCCTTTGTGGTCAGAGGGCCGAGCCGGAGGGCGGAGCCATTCCCTGGGAGGGCGTGGCCATCTTTCCTCCAGGTGACCTCCAGGTGAGTGAAGGTGCAGGTAGAAGTGGTGCACTGCAGGGAGACAGTTTGACCTCTGCTGACCTCTGACCTGTTGCTGGAGCTCTTTATCTTCATTTTGATCTGATCTACGTGAAACGTTCTCATTAGTTTCCATTAATATCTGTGATTATTGTCTGAATGTGACGTGTTGATCTTACCAACCACTGAGATTCTGACTCCAGTCCGGTTTGTAAAATGTCCAGCAGAATTATCCGCTTCCATCCTGAATCTAAAGGTTCCTCCGTCCTCCATCTTAATGTCTCTGATCTGCAGAGTGCAGTTTGTCTTCATGTTGCCCAGGTAATGAAACCGAGACTCTGCGGCTGTTGAGTTGCTGTCGTAGACGGACGGAGTCGTTCCCTGACAGATCTCATGATTCTTACACCAGAGAACTCTGACGATCCTCAGAGGAATCTCTCTTCCTCCATCAGAGAAAGATTTCAGAGGAGTGAAGCAACAGGGCAGGATGACAGTCGATCCTGTCACTGCACAGATCGATCCAAACTGGTACCGGGTCGTTGAGGCCGCGGCTCCTGGAGAAACAGAGAGTTTAAAATGATTATCTATGTGAAAACCTGATCGGTATTACGCTGCTGCTGTCCATTGGGCCTCCTGCGTTCAGCTGTGCCTGTTGTAATCACTGTGACCACTAGGGGGCACTCCCATTGCGTGAACACTTATATTGTGCTGCGAGTTAGAAACGAAGTAAATTCTGCTTCTTGTTATCGGATCCATAAACACAAAGTTAACCCAGGAACATGCTAAAGTCACAAAACGCCTCCACTGGAAACTTCTCTATTGAGACTCTGATGTAAAACTTCAATAATCTGAACCAGAGCTGCTCAAAAGACAAAAACAAACTCAGTTTGTGACGTCTAATGAGGTCATAATGAAACAGGTAGAAAACTGATCAAATGTAACATAAAGCTGCATAATTTAAATGTTTTTATGACTCAACGCCCTATAATGGTCCTGCAGTCAGAAGAAAGACCTGCTGTTATTATCACTCAGTCACTGAACATCATTAGGATTCTGATGAGTTTGGAGCAGCAGATCAGATTCAGCTCATTGTGACTCAATTAATCAGGACTTTGTAAAAACGGATTGTTGCTCCTTTAAATCAACTCTTCTGCAGAGGAAAAAACATTACAGGGTCAATAGAGAGTGTGAATAAACTCACAGAAAAAGTGCAATACAGTATTTCTCTATCTGTGATCAGACATTTGACATTTCAGAAAAATAAACAAAAAAAACCAACAAAATAAACACAAGTTTCCATAAACCTGCAAAACTTTCACCTTTCTGTCCAAACTCAGATGAAGGACAAAAACTGAGCTGTCAATAAAACTTTAGAAATTATTTGCACAGATTTAATTTCCTGCTTTCAGGTTTTTTTCTTCCTGATGAAGATCAAACGTCTCACCTGCCAGCAGGAACATGAAGCTCCAGAAAACCTTTTCACCTCCAGGAGTCATCCTGAGCTTTTACACTCTCTGCTGATCGTCCTGTCAGAAAACTGATCAGCGATGATGTAACTTCCTGTTTTCTCTCTCTCACTTCCTGCTTTATTTGTTTTTCCAGTAACTTCTCTCTGCATGGTAAATTAGGCCGACTGCAGCTCAGCCTTCAGAAGCACTCAGGTAGAAATTAGTTCATGCGTTTTGTGAAAAAACAAGGCAGGAAGTGGAAACGTTGAGCTTCCTGGTTTCTTATCCAGTCGCTGGATAAAATGTTTTTATCCAGCGACGGAAAGTGGAGCCATAATTTTAAAACATGTTTCTAATCCACTCTATCAGTGGAAACTGCTGTGTGTCTATTTAATGACAAAAATAAAAATAAATAATTGTTAAACAAGCAGCTTAAAAATATCAAAGTGAACATTAGGGAAGAGGAACGAATGCAAAGCTGTACAGACTAAAGAGTGTGATATAATCCTAATGACAGGAGTAACATAACCCAGTATAATATAAAAGAACCACAGGAAACAGACAGGAAGACAATTACAAACTTTTTGTATTTTTTAAGCTGCTGGTAAAAAAAGATAAATATTAATGAATAAACAGATCAGGAACCTAGATGTATATTCTGTATATTTAGATATAATTTTCTTTAAACTCAGACTTTCTGTTTGTTAGGTAAATTGCTTATATTATTATCAGATATTTGTTGTATCATTACTGTTTTTCTATGCTTTTATTTGTTTCATTTAATCTCAGCTTTAAGAATGTTTCTGTGTTGTGTGAATTACTCTGATTCCTTTCTCAGAAGGCCTCTTTGAAGAAGAGCAGTGAAAAGCAGTGACAGCAACATCCTGCAGAGTTTATCGCTCGGCAGAGGGCTTCGCCACTCTGACCTGCTAGATAGCTGTAAAAACATCGCCTTGAAGATATACAACTTGATCTGTTTTACTCTGTGTCTGGAACAAGATAATATAGTACAAGTTCTTGTGTTCTTAGTTAGTGATTGTCATTGACGCTGCAACTATGTGATTCATTGTTTCCCCTCCCTTTAGAGTTGCAGCGTGTTGTGATAGGGATCCTGAAAGCAATAAAAAGAGAGGAGCAGGCAAATGTGGTTTCAGAGCGGTAGGAGATTGTAACTGAAAGCACATCTCTGTCCGTTCTCCTCGCGAGTAAAAGAAGAATCAACTCTCTTGTCTTTCCTTCACTTTAATTTGTGTTTAATAGGTGTCAACTCTGACAACACAACTTATTTTTTAATAAATATTGACTTTATAGCATTTTTATAGAATCAACATTTTAGTTCTAGTTTTTTGGTTCTAAAATAAAGAAAAACAAAAATGTATTAAAAAAATGTAACCAAAGTATTGTCATAAAACAGTTCAATCAAATATATAAATAATAAAGGAGATTAGAAAAGATATAGAAGTAAAAATAAAAACAAACTACAAAGACTAAAACAAAAACAAAAACACGAGACTCAGAAACAACAAAAGTTGATACTTAAGAAAAATAATTTCAAGAAAAGCAAAGAGTTTCCAACATACTGATAAGAAAAAAATGTTTAGCGTGTTTTAGAAATCCAATTGTTATTCTATATAAATATAAAAATGTTAGTTTATGTGAAAACTAGTTAGATATCGTTTAGTTTTTATAGTCAAACTGGTGAATTTAATGAGTTTTAGGTCACAGACTGGTGGAACTGAACTTTGATCGGATCGATAAAAAAAACAAGATCACCTGATCGATCGGATGTGGAAAATGTTTAAAAACGTTCCTGAAAATGAAAAACGCTCAGAAAAATGAAAGTTTAATAAAAGCTGGATCTGCTTTAGATGGTGGAGCTTTGAATCAAACTCACCAAAACAGAATCCACCGAACCGAACCATCAGAGTCCAGAGGAGGAAGAGCCGCTGCAGAACGCAGCGGTCCATTTCAGCAGAACGGAACCAGCAGGACAAACCTCGGGGTTATGACATTAATCTCAGAAACATCAGGAAACATCTGGAGACATCCAGCTGCTGCTGCTGCAGCCGTGAACCTGAAGGACGAGCAGGAAGTGACTCCGGTCAGCGGCTCGACGCGTCACGCTCAGGCCTTCACTTCCTCCCCATCATCATCATCATCAGCTGGTTTTAACTCAGTAGATAAAAACAACTTCACCTCTTCACTTTTGGATGTTAACACAAACAAAATTACCAAGTTAAATAAAGAATGGTTTCTGTAAGTAAACAAACATTTAAGTTCAAAATTACTTTAATAATTAGAATTATATAAAAAAAAACATTTTTGAGTTTTCTTCAGTCGCTGCTGTAGCAGTCAGTATCACAGTACCTAAAGAAGCCTCTGACTGAAGACTATTCTAATGAAGAGGTTGTCCGTTTGTTTGATTTAAAGACAAATCACACATTTATTTTTTTAGGAGGTCATTTTGTTTTGTCACATTTAAACCAGAATCTTTTGGGTTTCCGACGTCATCCATTCATCTCACGGTTTATAAACTCAGATAAGGCCAGAAGTATTCACACCCGGCTGGTTATGATAGTTTTAACTTTTCATTTTCTCCAGTTTGAATCAGATTTTAAGAGCGTTAGTATATATATATATATATAAAAATAAAATAAATAAAAAAAAAATATATATATATACACCTTTATGCAAAAAGATATATATTTTTGTTATTTCAGTTAACAAAAATGTTTTATTCCGGTTTGGTTCTGAAAGATGAAACAAACAATAGAGAAAGGAGTTTCAATTTGATCTTTTTTTTTGCAGAGTCACCAGAAATTGCTACTTTTCTTGACTAATCCTCATTAGCATCAAATCCTTCTTTTTGCAGGTCACCTCTGGTGTTTAGATGGTTGGAGAGCATCTGTGCCATCACCCTAATTTTCAGCTACCTCCTCAGATTCAGGCCAGGAGTCCGGCTGGGCTTGGGGTATGAATATTTATGAGCTGAGCTGGTTCTCTACTGCAGGAGAAATCAAACTCCAAAAACTATGAAATTAACAAACTCATCAGTTCCACTTTTAATCTCAATTTTTGCTCCAAAACAAAATTTCTGCAATTTTTTTTCATATAAAATGAAAAAAACAAAACAAATAAAATTACAAAAACTTTTACAAACATTCGAAAACACAAAAAAAGAAGCAGGAGAGCGAAATTCTGTACAGACGGACCGGTGGGCCCACAAGGAGGGGGAACGTTTTCACTGCGACACACTGAGGCTGCTGCTGCCACCTGCTGGCAGAAAGTCAAACTGCATCATCTGCAGAATTAAACATTTCCGTTTGATCTGATGATTTTCCAAATCGGCAGGCGTCCCGCTTCCCTTACGATGAACATTATGACCTTTAAAACATTTCAACTTCCTGATTTTAATCGATTCCAGCAGGAAATGAATGTTTTCTAAAAACACAACGTCCAGACGGTTCCGGTTCTGATTTGGTTCTAAAAACCTTCATTAAGTGCTTCCTGTGAACCCACAAAGACCAGACAGCAGCAGAACTCACTGAGCTGCTCCGCCCAGGGTTCTGCCTCGGTTCTGAGGAGCCGGATCCAACCATTCGCTCACCGTTTCCATGGAAACAACTCATGAAATTCATGATTGAAAATCCCGGATCGGGTCAGAGGAAAAGAAAACAGAAAAAAAAGACAAGAACACAGGAGAAATCAAAGGGAAAAGTGGAGAAAGAAGCAAAATGGTGGGTTCTGAAGAGGTTCTGAAGAGACCCGGTGGGTTCTGAAGAGGTTCTGAAGTGATCCTGTGGGTTCTGGAGAGATTCTGAAGTGATCCTGTGGGTTCTGGAGAGATTCTGAAGTGATCCTGTGGGTTCTGAAGAGGTCCTGAAGAGACCCGGTGGGTTCTGGAGAGGTTCTGAAGAGGCCCAGAGTCCAAACAGAGACAGACATGTTTGAAGAAACTCCCAGAAAACCCCTTGGTTCTGACTCCCAGCGGCTCCCGGCCAAACCGGGCCTGAGAGGGTCCGGTCTGCGTGTGGGTTAGTGTGTGTGTGTCCGGGTCGGGCCGGGTGTTATTTGGTGCGGAGCAGCTCCAGCTGGTCCTGGTACTCTGTGAAAAGTCTCTGAAAGCGCAGATTCTCTCCGATGACGGGCAGAACCTCCCGCAGCAGCTCCCGTTTGTGCAGACCCTAAAAACATTCACTGGTTTTAGCTGTTGTCAACATAACACACTAAATATCAAATGCATGATGTATAACAGAAAAAGGGACACAGTGCTACTAACTGTCAACACCATAACAACTAGATAAGGTCAGGAAAAAGTTTTGAAAAAGAAAGAAAAACAAAGATTGCCCTTAAAGAAATGCTGACTCAGCATAAATTCATCCGACCCTCAAACCTTTTTGGCAGCAGCAGCGATTTATTCAGTCAGATTTCTAACTAAACAGACAGAAACGGAAAATAAAGTTCTGTTACCAAAGTTGCAGGTTGCCAGGATGAAGCAGCAGATTTGTGGACTGGACCCAGAAGTTCTTTACAGAGTTCCCGGAGCCGGTACTCAGAACCTGGACGGAGGAGAAGGAATATTAATCTGTCAGATTAATAATCTGTAATAAATTCATAAACGTCTCTCTGCAGTTTTCACTCTGATCATTTCCTGTCAACCATCAGGTCAGCAGAGCTTTAGATCATTCCTTTACAACATGTACAGGTCAAAGGTCAGGAAAAGGTCAGCCAACATGTCGAGTCTGTTGAGTCTTTTACCAGCCATATTTACACCGATTCAGCATCTTCTCCCTGTTTTCATAAATATACATTTACTACAGACTTAATTTCCTTTTTATATATTTAAGATCTCATCATTTCCAGATGAAAACAATAAAAAAATAATAAAGGTGAGAATAATGGATTGATGCTGAAGGCCTTCTGGTTGACCAGAGGTAAAGCAAATGAACCCGTTCACCGGGACCGAGAGTAAGTGTTGGTTCTGTTTGCTCAGCCTGGGGTCAGAGCGAACAGAAGCCGGCGGTGGCGCTCGGTACCTTCGTTGACCAGGAAGCGGGCGTAGATGAGCAGCCAGTAGCGATACTCCTGGGCCGACTGCAGGGTCAGCGCCGACGCCAGCTGGTTCTCCAGGAAGGCCAGCGTCATGCTCTGCTGCAGGTGATGCGGCGTGGAGGACAGGCGGGACGCCAGCCGCCCGGCGCTGCGGAGGACAGGAAGCGTTAGCTGCGATGCCGCGGCCGGGAGGCGGAGCTTAGACAGGAAGACCTACTTCAGGTTGCGTCCCTGAACGACGGCCAGCGGCCCCGACGATGCGGCGGCGTCCTGCGACGGGAGGCAGCTCCTGAAGTCGGCGCACTGGACCAGAGAGTCTCCTTTGTCCGCGATCAGCGTCCTGCAGGAGATGCAGCGTCATTAACCGAAGATTTACCGGGTCAGCCGGTCCGGTCCGGTCCGGTCCGGTCCGGGTCTCACCATGTCTCCAGAGACAAGCTGAAGCAGAAAGACTTCCCGTTGGACAGTCCGATGATCGGGACGCCCTGCTGGGTCAGCAGGGACAAAGACACCGTCGTCTCAGCGCCTGTGGACAAACAGGAAGACATTCAGTCAGAGAGACGTCCTGATGGACATGTGGACGTTTCATCAGGACAATCAGGAATAAACTTTATTCAGTCACCAAACTTTTGGTTGGTGAAGATTTAAACTGTCCACCAATGAACTGGTTGGGTTTCCATAATTCAGAGTGATGTCATCACGCCCAGGGCGACCATCTTGTTTGACAAAACCTTTTCAGCTTCTATTTATTTGGACACTGAATTCAGGTCAACTCTGTAAAGCAATATTACCGGGCTCAGCAGGTTTTCTGGGGGAAAACTGAAGTTATAAATTTATTAGAGCTCCAACAGGAACGTCGAGCATCTTATACGGTCATATCAGCTTATAGGGTAATAGAAATACTGCTCAAGTCACTATACACTTTTTCTTAACTTTTTCCTAATTAAAAACTTTTTTTTCTCGTAACTTTGACGTTTTTCTACGTTAATAAGAAAATTTGTGTTTTTATTTGCCGATATTATGACTTTATTCTTGTCATTAAAAAAACCCAAATTCTCATAGTTTGGCACCGATACTCTGTTGAACAAATCAGAGAAGGGATGATTGAAATAAAAGCCACTTTTTGGAAAATATATTTTATAAATTCTGTTAGAAGAGGAAGCGAGAAGAAAAAAATGACGACTTATAAGAACATTTAGACTCACCAGAGAAAATGGTCTGCAGAGATTCGTTCTTCACCAGAGCCTTCTGCCTCTGAGCATCCCTGCACGCACACACACACACACACACACACACACACACACACACCTTCAGTTTATCCAACATCAACCATCCACTTCCTGCTCTTCATGTGGAAAGCAGCTAATCAAACATCAGTAAAGTGTCTCAGTGTGCGGCGCTGACCAGACAGACAGCGTGGCTCCGGCGGTCAGCACCATGACGAAGTGGGCGGAGCAGTGCAGGGCGGAGACGGGCGTGGCCAGCTGGATGGCGGGGAGGAGGCGTCGCCCGGAGCAGGAAAACACAGACAGCATCCTGTCGTCACAGGCGACGGCGAGGACGTCGCTGGAGGAGAGAAGGAAACATTCAGCGGGTCTTCTTGGTTCTCTCAGCTAAGAGTCAACAGCGCCCCCTACCTGCTGCCCGCGGCGGCCAGCACAGAGCTGGGCAGCAGCGTGTTCCAGTCCCGTCCGTCCCTGGAGCAACGCAGCTGGCTGAGCTTTGAACCGGCAACCACAGACACGTCGTTCTCCACCTCCAGGAACACAGACGGATCCATGCTTACCTGAACACACACACACACACACACACACACCTTTAAGCTGCCTGCTAGAGAACAGCTTCAATCAAAGATGGACGTTAAATTAAAACCCTGCAGAGGTTTTAATAAACTGAATTAAAAAATAGCTTCATTATTTAACCTGTTGATCACCAATCAGAGCCAAATAAGACTAAATTTGCCATTACCACCTGAATATTTCTGCTTCGCTAATAGTCAATATTTTCTTTCTAACCAGAATTTTTTTCTCTGGGATTTAAAAAAATGTTGAACTTTTATGGTGGATTTCAAAAGAAACTCCAACCTGCAGGTTGAAGGTTTTCTGCGGACTCGGCGTCGGCAGCCGCAGAACGGCAGCCGCCGCTGGAGGAGCTGCAGTTCTGCTCGGCTCCCGCTCCAGAGGAAGAGGAGTTATCTGGAGGTCAAAGGTCAAACAGAGAGGTCAGGTTACGACGACGACTCCTCTGGTTTAAAGAGGAGCATCCTGTCGTCACAAAGTAAAAGTTACATACTTTTACTTTTTGTAAAAGTATGTAACTTTTACAAAAATTAGTTTTTACATATTTGAAGCTGTTCTGACAGTTTAATAAAAATAATGAGCTCCTCTGGGTTCTCTCACTGCTAAACACAAACAACCAATCAGAGCCAGGAGGCGGGCCTTAGCGCTGTTAATCCCTCCGTTTCTCTCTGCTACACAACCTTTAGATTAGCATGTCCTGGATGCTAAGCTAGTTAGCATAACCACAGATAAATTTCCCTCCATCAGAATATTTAGCAGTGCATACATGAGGTTGATTGACGGCATTAAGACCCTCCTCTTGGCTCTGATTTGTTGTTTTTGGTGACAGTTTTAATAAATATGTAAGAAACATATTTTTATAGAAGCTACATCCTGCAGCGTCAGGTTGACTCGTTACCTGGGTGAAGGGCTGAGGGATGGAGGCGGCCATCTTGTCCTTCCTGGGCCGTCCCTTCTTCCTCTTCTCCACCACCTCTGCTCCGTCCAGCAGCAGCTCGGGTTTCCTCTTGGCGAACGCCAGGTTCTTGTTGATGGCGGCCATCTTGTCTTCGCTGTCGCTGCTGGTTTCCTCTTTGGCTTTGGTGTCCTTCAGGGCGGAGACGGCGTCCTTCGGCCTGTTGGACGGACAGAACGAGTGAGACGGGTTCCCGATGCGTTTACAGGATCCGTTCCCGGCGTCGCTCACCTCTCCAGAGGGGCGAGTCCGGCCGTGGACGAGATGGCCGACGGGATCCCCGGAGTGGCCTTTGACCTCTCTGTGAAGCGGGAGTCCAGGGCTTTCATCGGCTCGATCTTGGAGGCCGAGGTGAGCAGCAGGCTGGACTTCAGCCTGAAACCAGAGAAGAAGAAGAGTGAGTGGCCGAGCTGCTGGAGGCTGGAACCGGACCAGAACCCCAGCGGCCGGCCGGCTGGACGGACCCGTCTTTGTCGTCCTCCAGGGCTTTTGCGACGCCTGCGGCAGGAGGCGAGGTGAGCAGCCCGTCCTGGTTGGGCCGGGCGCCCAGAGACGACGGCTGACCCGGGCTGGAGTCGGAGTTGAGCTGCGGAGCGATCTGATTGGACAAGGAGGAACCGGAGGGCAGGATGGGGGCGCTGTTGAAGAGAGCCGGGGAGAAATCCCTAAAGAGAAACCAGAACAGATTTAGTCTGATAAACCTGATAGATTTTGATGTGATTCTGCCTTTAATCCACATTTAACACTTTAAAAACAACTCAGTGTTTAAATCAACGTGTAATTCAGTGGGTTTGTGTGGATGAACACTTTTCTTAGACCAACTGGTTGTTCTGAAGTAAAAACCAATTACAACCAAGAAACTATTTAACTCAGGTACAACAATAACTGGTGACATGGTCATTATCTGTTCCTGCTGTCTGGAGGTTCAAATATGAATAGTTCTGAAAAATAGACAAAAACCCAAAACTTTATTTAAATTATCGGCCGTTTCCACTAAAATGATCAGAGAAATAAAGCAGCTGGTCAAAACGTCTCGGTCAGTGAGTGAACCGTATGAGGAGGCGGCAGGTCATCCTAACGGTCCAGTTTATCAGCTTCACATCATGAAATCATCACATATGAAAAATGACTCACAGCTGAATGGTTGCCATGGAAATTAAAGAGTTTTTGAAACATGCATGAAAGAATCAAGCAGGATGCACCAAATTATCGACGTTCATCTCCTTAATCCTGGGAGATTAAGGAGATCGGTGATCAGCTGATATCTTATCTCCCTCTGCAAAGGCCTAAAAAAAGAGTAAATATCTTGTTCTGCTCTGGCGGTTTGACCGACATACCACCACCAGGTCACGTCTGCAGTTATCAATAGTCTCCTTACTGTTGCTGATTCAGTGACTTTCTTGCTATATTTACCAAAGATTCAAACAAAAATAATTTTTTTTATTTTGGCTAATCAGCATGTCAGGCATTTTAAAGATTGGTGATCGGCCACAGAACTGCGATGGGTGCAGCTCTAGAATCAGAGCAGCTGGTTTGTTTCTGATGTGAAGATCAAAACGTTTATTTTACGTGATGCTGCATCGATCTGTTGGTTTCCTCACCCCGTGTCCAGCTGAGCGATGCACAGCGGCGTGATCCGTCTCCTCCCGTCCGCCGTTCTCGTCTCGACCTGCTTCTTCAGGAGGTTCTGCAACACGGAGACCCATCAGAACCAGAACCTCCCAGTTGGTACAGTCCGTTTATCCCGACTGGGCTCACCTTCCGGATGTCCTCCAGAGACTCGCCGTTCATCACGCTGTTGACCTTGGGGGCGGCGGCTTCGGGCCCGGCGGCGGCCGCGCCGGCGTTGTTCTGGGCCGAGTTCTGGCGCTCCTGCTGGTACTTGAGCATCTCTGGGTTCTCGATGATGGTGGTGGAGAGCTGGACCTCGGTGCTGGTGATGGCCAAGCTCTTCCCGTAGATGTTCTGGTGGATGGTGTTCTGACCGGCACAGACAGACGGACTCAGAAAAACTAAAAGATTTAAACTCATGTTGGATGTTTGAAGGTTTCAATTTGCTCAAACGTTTAAATGGATCCAAATGTTTTTCTTTAAAATCATTTGTGTTGATGTGGCAGAAACTCAGCAGTTTTACTGGTTTCTGTGGAGCTACTGGTGATTTTCACACCGGATCCACGTCTTCCAGGAATCCACTGGGAATATCAAACAGTTTTTATCTTTACAGCCTGATGAGCCTCCTTATCTCTGAGCCACATCACACCAGGAGAAATCCTCTTCCTGTCTGAGCGTTTAACTCTTCTGGGGTTTTAGACACAGATTCAGTTTTATTTCCACAAATGAAAACCGTTTCTCCCAGTAGAAGTTTGTTACTCTGAATCCACCGCAAATATTCCCTCTTTGAATAAAATGAACTAAATATGTATAAAGATCAAAATAAAAACAGAAAATGAGATTCAAAGAGGGAATAAAATGAATATCATGTGAGGAAAAAAACAAAGTCATTTCAAAAGTCTCAATTATACAAAAAATTACTGGTGTTACTTTTTTTTTAATCTCAATCAAATGTTAAATTAATCAGAAATGATTAATTTGAACATTTTATCTGATGTTTTGCAGATGGCGTGTTTCACCTTCTCCTCCTCACTCAGAGGGTCTCCCAGCTCGTCCAGGGAAAAGTCCAGGTAGGCCACGGTACCGTCCATCGAACACACCAGCATCCCCAGACCTGTCAGGGTCCTAAAGGTCAACAAAGGTCAACAGAAACACCAGAGTTCACTTCAGAACCGCGTCCGGCAGCAACAAGCAACAGAGATGCTCATAAACCTTTAACACTGCAAAACTCAAACATTTTCAAGGTAAGTTTTCAAACTTTGGAGAAAAAACTGAACAAATGAACTGAAAAGGATGTAATTCACTATTATATGGTATCATTTATTACTGTTAATAAAGTCATGTGACTGTGTTTTACATTCTACAGCAGGGAAAAGATAAACTAAAATAAAATAACATGGGAAAAATGTTTTACGTGAAATAATCTGCCAACAGAAAAATTACTTTTTGATCAATATTAAGGAATTATTGACATAAAACAAGCTCCTACACCTTCTTAAAAGTTACTTTTAAGCAAGTTTTGTCTTGTTTGAAGACATTTGCACTGGGAACTAAACTAAAATGTTTGGTAAGATTTTGTGTTTTTGCAGTGGAGGAATAATAAAAACTCATTACATCAAAACAATCCAAACAAATCAAGTTACGGTAAATGTTACAAAACTCTTTCTTGTTACGTTTTCTGACATTTAGCAAACAGAAATAATTTTGATCATGATTGACATAAAAGAAAACTTTAGACTGATTTAATTTCAGGTGTTAGATTAGATTGTGCTTTACTACAACATTGTGCATTTTAAACAGTAAGCACTTCCCAAACCTTGAAAACCCCTCAACGAAAATCAAGGACTTTCAAGGATGATTTTGTCAAATTCTTACCAGGAAATGTCCATGATCGATTTGTCGAACAGGTCATGGATGACCACCAGAGGGCGCTTCAGTGAGGTGAGCTGAGGAGAGAAGGGATGAGTTAGGAAACGGGCTGGTTCTGGTTCTGGTTGGTGTGAGCGGCTGAGCGGGACCGACCCAGACGGACAGCGAGCGGTCTTTGCTCCCCACGGCGCAGCAGCAGTACGGACAGCTGGGCTTCGGAGAGCTGCCGTTCTTCTGCTTCTTCTTGAAGATCTTTGGGTTGAATTTCTGCAAAACCAACAGAACCGCGTCGGTGGACGGGTCGGACGGTAAAACCCGGGTCGGACGCGGCGCTGGAGCCTCCTTACCACCACGGTGACGGCTTTACGGTGGCCCACAAAGTCCATGTTGGTCTTCCAGCCGTCCCGCTCCACGATCTGGGCGGTGGGGCCCGAGTTGTTCATGGCGTGGGCCGACACCAGGTACTGCCCGTCTGGAGACCAGGACAGGCGCAGGACGTGGGTCGTCCCGCCGCACTGCAACACGAGTTTACAAAAAACTTCAGTCAAAACAAAAGAGAATATTTTTTATAATAAATCAATAGAAATATGCATCGCAATAGAAACAATAGGCAATACATTTGATCAAATATTCACTGAACTGCAGTGTTGGTGGAATTAACTAACTCACTCATTCATCGGTTGCCTAGCAACTGAGGCCCTTCCGCTCAACTTATCAATACAGCACAGGGCTGATCTGTTTGTTATTGATTAATATTTGATTAACTAACAGATAATAGATATTTTTTTACATAATTTGGGTGAAGTTAAAAATGCCACTTGATGTTTGAGTAGAACAAGTTTACAGACAAAATAATTTTTCTTTTTACCTTAAATACAGACATTTTGTATTTTCTGTACAGTTTTGGTTTAATTTCAGCTCTAACTGTGTTGTTCTTTTAGCAAATGGCTTCTTTTGTCTGTTTATCGATTATTTTAATAATTGATTAGTCATTTCAGCTCCAAAATAAATTGTATTTATGATTTGTCAACAAACTTTGGCACATCTGGTCACCATGTTGTTATGACCTACAGAGTTCATAGAGCCGAGTCAATCGATTCACTTCAGCCTCATTTAAAGTTCCAGACAAAACATAAAAGTTTTGACTTGTAGTCCTGAAGTTCCGGTAGTTTAATCCCGGTAGTTAGCTTTAGTTAACATCAGCGCTGTTGATGTTGGCTAGTTTTAGTGAGCAGCAGCTGCACCTCGTTGAAGGGTTTGGTGATGTTGGCCTCCATCTGCCAGTCCACCGTCCTCCACACCTTCAGGCTGTGGTCGTCGGCCTGCGAGGCGATGTACTTCCCCACCGGGTCCCAGGTCAAACCCTTCACCAGTCCTGTGTGGCCGCGCAGGCAGGTCACCATCTCTGAGGAAACACAGCCAACATCTATATTATATCACTGCACAAACCAAAGGAGTTTGATTCAATGTCATTTCAGTCGTGGTTCTGAGTGAAGTTCTGACTGTTGTGTCATTATTTAAAAATAACAAATAAAAACAGACTGACAAGATTTTTCATCTTTTAAAAATCAGTCAAAAATGATGGAAAACAAAAAGTCCATCGCGACCTCTGGGTCAGAAACCGTGACCTTTTACAGACCAGGCTGCCTTGGAACTGGAAACCAGTTCATCTACTGCTGCATTTTACCAACTAGATCAATCAAAGGGATTGGAGTCAGATTGGTTCACAGAAGCATAGAGTTGTTCTGTGATTCACTTGGATTCCTCCTGACTTATCGGTTCTTCCTGCAGTCAGAGTTCCAGTTTTCTCCCACCTGGGAACTTGCGAGCGTTCCAGATGACGATGGTGTTGTCGACGCTGCAGGAAGCCAGCCACACGTCATGAGGCGACCACGCCACGTCCATCACATCTGCAAACACAGCAGAACACTGAGCACCAGAAGCAGACGGAGCCAACATGGCGGCCGGCGGCGGCGTACCTCCGGTGTGGTTCCTCAGGATGGTCACACACCTCCACTGCTCCACATTGGCCAGCTTGCTGCTGGAGCCGAACACCGTGCTCGGGCCGATCAGCCTGCGGAGACAAACATGGAGTCTCAGACAGAACGGAGCGTTTCTGAGAAACACGGCGGCGGTTTGTGGACGTACGCCGCTCTCTTCCAGACCATCACCAGCTTGTCGTCTCCTCCTGAAGCCAGGTACAGTCCGTTGTTGGACCAGCGCACGCAGTTCACACAGGCTGCACAGGAAACACACACACACACACTCACACACTCCGATTCACTCCAGGTTTAAAATTCTCTAACAACAGAAAAAAAGTCACCAGATCTGTCACTAGTCGCCTTTTCTGACTAAAAGTTGCCAAAGGGTTTGAAATGTTGCTGAATATAGCAACAAAGTCGCTAATCTAGCATCAATGCTTTCCCTCTGCTGTTCCACACTTGGCCACGCCCCTCGGTGGCTCCGCCCACTTTTCAATTTGACATTTATCAGAAGGCGAGGCGTTTGCTACACTTAGTTACACTTTAAATGTCAAACTGACAATTTTGTTAATATTTAGACATCCATTTAGTTTGATGCCCGAAACCTGAATTCAAACTGGATCAATGAACTAATCAACATCTCCACCAATATCTTGATGCTCCTGAGTTTTATCAGTTTATCAACTGATTGGTGATAAACACAGAGATGATGCAGAATGGATCATTTCCATTCAATCCCAGAAACAATCGGCAGCATATGACAGAGTTTTTTCATAAACTGTTTTATCTGGTTATTTTTATGCTTCTGATCCACTTTTCATTGAAGGACCTTAGAACCGTTAAAGCTCAGTCTAAACAATTCAAACAGAGCTGAGACTCGGTTGTTTACCTAAGTGATTGTCCATCTGACAGAGCATTTTGGGAATATTCTCATTCTTCTCGTCTTCCTCACTGAGGACAGGCGCCATGTTCCAGATCATCACCTTCCCAGAATCCTCCCCTGCAAAACAAACGTTTAAATCAGTGATTTCCATTTTCACTCTGGAAACATTAAACAATATTTACTTTGCAATTTTCATTTGAGCTGATTAAAAATCAGAGACAAAGAGAATCATCTTGTAATTCTTTCATTTCCTGTTAGATTCAAAGCTGCCATCTCTACCAATGAACCTGCAGCACATTTTAATCCAATTATAGGAAATCATTATTTAATTTACTATTTTTATTTGACAGGGACAGACACACAATACATAAACAAACGGAATAAAAGAACAATCCCAATCTAATTAGCACAGTACGTCTAAAAACTAAATAGAAATAATGATAATGTAAAATAATAAAACATGATGTTAAGAACGTATCCAAAATCATAAATGTATAGACTTTCACATTTAATTGTTGAAATAAAAAACAAACAGATGAGTTTATGATGACTGGAATTATTAGAAATAACATTTCCGCAGGACGACGTCTCACCTTGTCCACCTGTTGCAAATTTTGTCCCATCTGGATGAATATCGACTGAAAAAATGGGTTTGCCTGAAATACACAAACGCCAACATGTTAACATTTGACTCAAATCGTCTTTAATTCACAGTTAAAACTTGTTGAAGCACAAACAGGCAGCATCAGAAAAACATCCCAGCATTTTGTCTTAATGGAAATTTCCCAGATATTGTGATTTTAAACAGGTTTGTCGGAGATCGGAGACGAGCTGAAACCGGTTCCTCCTCTGCTCTCCCAGCTGCTCCCACCTGCTGTGCAATCTAGGACTTTCTTAGAAAGAAATCTGCTCCTGCTGAACCTTCTGGGTCGACTCCACCTTCGTCTCATGAATCTATATTTCAGCACTTTTGTTTGTTTTAATGCATATTTACTCAGCTGTAACCTGAAGACCCCTGTTAGTGTTTAGTTCTCTCTAGTAATGCTAATAGAAATGGATAAAAATGGAGTAGAAATGAGTGGTTTTATCCATTCATGAGTCAGTACAGGTGCTGGTAATTTTCCAGGATGTTTAATCAAGATGGAGCTGCAGGACATAATGAGCCCTGGAATGTGCAGAGAGTTAAAAGTATTTAAATGACAGAACAGGTGCAAAGTAAATACAGGATAGATGTGGAAACACGATGTTCCTGCAGCTTTTCTAGTCTGTTACATTATTCTGTCTGCAGGTATCCTGCATAAATTTGAAAGTTTTACATTTCCATCAGTATTTTCAAGTGTTTTCAAACCAAAATGGACGTTTGAGTTCATGTCCAACATCTGGACCAGCATACAGGATGACGATGGAGTCAGATTCAAACCTAAACACCTCGACGTTTCTGACGACACGCCAGCAGAAATACCACATTGTAAAGCTGCGTAACTGAAGCAAACCCCAATGTGTTAGATCTAAAAAATATATATATATATATATATAATAATAATAACTTAAACTAAAGTTATGACACATCAAGAGCTTGAATGGTTATGAGATTTTTGTGGTTTGATAACTGACAGTTATAAACCTGCAGAATCAAAGTTCAAAGTGGACACACTGCAGATTCAATTTGTGAAAATTATTTTGAATAGCAAAAATCAGAGCAGCAACGAAGAACTTTTGCTGTATTTAAAACCCTGTAATGTTGGAAAGACTCAATTTCAAACTACTGTGTGACCAACTGCAGCACCAACACAATCATAACCTTAAAGACACTAAGAGAGATGCAATGTTTCAATTTAGAATCCACACTTAGTTTGATATCGTATTGACAGCAAAACACAACTAACTGCACATGAATTCAGACATTAAGAGGGAAAAACAGTTCAACTGTTTGGAGCGTCAACAGTTATGTGGAAAAATAACATCGAGTTTCTGCAGCTTTTGAGCTGATATAAATATGAGTTACGAGCTGCAGAGACTGAATATGTGATCTGGGACTGTGCAGCTGGAAACAACCTGCTGAGGTGTTCAGTTTGACCCGAAACCTGCAGCCGCAGCTCGGCGTTCAGGCCGTTTCCCTTCAGCGGTTAACTTTCCAAACTAACAGCAGCTGGAAGCTTCCTCCAGCTCACCCTGGAAACTGGCAGCAGTTTGACCAAATGCCACTCGAAGCGGGAAAGATATTTAACAGAATGTCCAGTTTGACATACTAGCTGTGGTCGTAGATCATTTTTGGGTCGTTTGGCGTTGGGGGATCCGAGCTAGTCGGGGGGCTAACCAGCTAGCTGTGTTAGCTAATTTAAATCTATTCAACAGGGAGAATATGAGTCCTAAAATATAAACTATGGGATCTTTTTATCCCATATTCGGGAATATTTGAGAACAGGAACAGTTAAAGAAGAACAAGTGAGGACCACCATCAAACCTCCTCAACTAGTTCCCCCCTCCGACAACAAAAGCACAAGTTGGTCCAACAGATTCCTGCACAAGCAGCTTACCGTTGTGGCTCACCCAGCTCGGCTTCAGCAGCTTCATCTTCACCGGGACTTTTTGATTTCTCTGTTATCGGTTTTAAAAATGGGGGGAAAGCCCCCCGATCGGTGAATTCCGGCGGTGAACTAACGCCAACCGCCCTCCCTTTGTTTCAAACTCCGTCCGTCACGTCGCTGTTTCTGCGGTTGAACTCCATCTCTGTCCGCGGCGCGGCAAGCAGCATCCCCGGCTATCAGAGCCGAGCAGCGGGCAGGCTGACAGCCAGCAGCGCGCCGGAACATAAACCGGGTGACACCAGCAGGCGCTTCGGGACCGTTTCCGTTACATTTAACCGCGCACAGGAAGGAGCTCGTGCACCTAAAGGACTTCTCAATTAAAATGTAAACAAAATTTAAAAGTAATAATCGTAATCATGCTTTTATTAGCTATATTTTTTAGGATGTTTCTGCTTCTTTGTTTTTATTTAAAAAGTAAGACGAAGCGGTCATCAGGGTGATGAAGGTGAAACTTTTATTTTGAAATATTAAAAACAGAGCACGTGCGCAAAAGCGGAAATTCGAACTATTTTAGGTACAATGAAGCTTTTAATACAAATTTATTGTTAAACATTGGAATAGATATTCTCACAATTTTGCAATCATATAACGGATATGTGAATATTAAAATATACACATGTATTAAACACAATTTCTGTTTACTGTACGTTATTTGTTACACAATAAAATGAAAAGAAATCTTTTATTTAGCTTTAATGTATTTGATTGTAGGAGATACTTTTTCTGCACTGCAGTCAAGTTGTATTTTTTTAATGTCATAAATATATATTTATATATAAAAATACAGGAGGTACAAAATATCATCCAAATAAAAGTATCAAACTTTTACCTACTTAATTACTTTTTAAGCTAATTGTTAAGAATCACACAGAAGGAATGGAATGAAATTTAAATTATGTTACTATTTTTGCCATTATGTTTGATTTTAATAAATACTTGTCCCACTTTAAAATTAACATGTAATTATTGTTAATTTTAATTTTATAATTTCCATATTAATTGTACAAAATCAACTTAAAAATATAAATTTTAAGTTTTTTGCACATCAAAGTGAAGATTTGAAGTCCTCTGTTGGCTTCTTTTGAAAACTTTTAAATAATTTGTCAGAATTTGGATCTAATTGGAACCTTTCTGATTGGATTGATGGGAAAATTACTGTTGTGAGTAAAACCAGCTGATCTAAATCTAAACTGCATCTAAATGAGACTTTTTGTTTTGAAAAGTTGAACTCAATTCTTCTGTTTAAATCATTGCAATGTATTACTAATTGCATGTGTTTTTGTCTTACTGGATTTGATTTTATATTTGTTTTTTAAATCACAAATTAATTTTTTGATGAGAAAATGAATAATTTCTGCAACACACATTACAAAAAAAAGAATCACAAATTTTATTTTTTCAAAGATTCAATCAGGATCATTGTGAAGATATGAAACAAGAGTAATTCTGAACATCATGACTTTACAAAACAGACATTTCTTTGTACCAAAGAAGAAGATGAATCAGCAAAAAATAGGACATAAAAATTACAAACTGTGAAGAAACAAAGAAAAATTGTTCCCAGGTCAAATCAGCACAAGGCATTCATCTTTAAAACATTAAATCTATAAACCCATAAGAATAAAAAAACGGTACAAACAGTTTTTTATTAACTGTAACATGTAGTTGTTACCGTTAACAGATGTCAGCTTTTTGAATAAAAATGCAGTTAGTGTAAACAGAAACTCCATGCTGCATTCACTTCCCCAAATGTATAACATCGTATTCTCTCTTCAAAACATTACAGCAACAAGACGTTATTCTTTTCCACTGAAACGACAACAAGCCAAGCAAAAACAGGAAGTGTTTTTAGGAAGTCCCGCTCCGCTTCACTTTCTTAGGATCATCAAAGGTGATTCCAAATTAAAAAGAAATTAAAATTCAGCAGATATTTCAAAGAAAGAGCAAAACACAAAAACTTTCTGCTGTTAATTTGCAACTTACTTGGTAATGGATTCATATAAGAATAAAGAAACTGCAGAGAATCAGAAAATGCTGAGTCTGGTTGCTAAGGCGATTCAGCATTTTTATCAGACAGACAGAAATAAAACCTCAAGCAAACAGGAACCGTGCGAAAGTTTTAAGTCTAATTAAGGACATTTTCTAACTGCAGAAGAACCTTGAGGAAGAGAAAATGGACAGTTATTGTGCTTACTGTGATTTATGTGTTAAATATGGTTAAAACGTCCCTTCAGTTGCAGCTGTGGAAGAATAACTCAGAAAAAAAATACATACTGTTGGTGAATTTGAGCATTTATGCATTTTGATGCACAAATTTTACATAAAATAAAACTACAACCATGAAAATAGCTTAACTAAAATAGTTTCTGAATATTTAAAAGGCTCAAAATTGATCATGACACTAACCTGAACTTTTTGTAGTAAAATCAAATAAAAAAACTCCTAAATGTTCACTGTGAATATTTAAAAACTGTTTATAACATCCAAATACCAATGCAGTGGGCTAAAACCCAACACCCTCCGACTCGTTTAAGCTTTAAATAGTGTTTCTAATGTAAACTAATGAACATGTGGAGACTTTTTAAATGTTTGTCCTGATCATGGCTTATGTTTTTACATTTTTCCTGTATGAATTTTCCTGAGCTTAAATCAGCAAACTGAAAGTCACAACAGAAATGTAGCAAAAAGCAGCATAAAAGTCAGAAAGGGAAAAGTTTTAGTTCACGTTTTGTTGGAAGAGTTAAATAAAGATTTTATCAACAAAAATCAGCTTTTTTTATATATTATCACATTAAACCCTTTTCTATAAGTGATAGAATAAGGAAAACGCTGTGTGGACACACACAGTCAGAAACTTAAGAAACTCCACAGACTTAAATCTTTTAGCCTTTGTGAAGTTTTTGCATTGAAACCTTTAAAGAAGCTGTTGTAGCAGAAACTCTCTGTGGCCTGCAGGGGGCAGTGAAGAGCAACAGGCGCCTCACAGCTTTCAGACTCTGTTGATGTCAGATTATGATATTTTTCAGGAGCCAACATGCCCAACTCATCATCATCATCATCATCATCATCATCATCATCATCATCATCATCATCATCATCATCATCTCTGTTGGCAGTTTGGTTGCACCTTACTAATACAGTAATAAAATACAGTTGAGTTTTCATAAAACTGACAAGAATCACTTAAAATATTCACCTGTTTTCTGTCATAAAAGCAAATATAGAAAATGTTTGAGTTAGCTTCATGTTCTTGGAGGATATTTTCTGAATGCCCACTTTAACAGTCTGTTCAGGCCCCTGAGGTCCGATGAGGGACGCTTTCAGGGACCCGACGTCCCTCTGAAAAGGGCTTCGATCTGCTCCAGCGTCTTGCCTTTGGTTTCAGGGACGCACATGTAGGTGAACATGATGTTGAGGCCGCACATGCCGGCGAAGAGCCAGAACGTCCCGGCGCTGGTCATGAGGTTCTGGAGGAGACGCAGAAACAGGTTAGAGCTACTGCAGGAAACAAAGAAATCAGATCGTTCACATCAACACCACTGGGATATTATTCAAATATTCAAAACATAAATAATCAAATAGAATTAAATAATACTAATAATAACAAATATAAAAAGCATAACAAGTAAATAAATAAAGAGTAAAGAAATAATAAAAAAATATATTAAATGCATTAACATTAGTTTAAAAGGAATAAAAATAATTAAAAACACCAAATGCGTAAAAAAAAAATGCGGAAAAGCATATTTAACAATAAAAAAATATGAAATTCATAAAAATAAAAAAACTAACAAAAATATTTTAAAAATACAAAATTTAAAAAAATAAAATAAAATATAAAATATTAAAAGTATGACAATAAACTAAATGAAAACTAAATAAATAAATAAATACAAATGAAAATTATTAAAAGCATAATAAATAAATAAATATATATAATGAAAAATATTAAAAGCATGAAAAAACCAATAAACAGATAGTAAAAAATAATACATTAACCGTCTCCAGGCAGATGTTGCAGATTTGCAACAGCTAAATGCTGTTTAAATGTCTCTCTCAAAAAAAGTCTGAATTGTATATTACTACCCCATATGATCATTTTCTCCAAATATCAGATTTTTCCTGCAACTACAACTTAATTTGAACCTGAGAGGGTTGAAAGTGCATAAAATAAAACAACAAAAATTTAAGAATGCAAATACTAAAAGAATAAATTCAAAAAATGTATAGAAAATGAGAGAATCTGATCTGAATCTACCAAACTGAGTTAACTAACTATTAGACCAAGTAAGAAGCCTCAATCTGTCCTGTTAAAAGCTGAAGGAAACAGCAGGAAAAGAAGGAATATTTTCCCTGTTTGACTCACCATCATGTCCTGGAAGGTTTTGGTGACGACGAAGGCCATGCCCCAGTTACTGAGAACCACCACCGCTCCTGCAAACCCCCTCGCTCTGATGGGAATGACCTCCGACATGATCAGCCAGGGGATGGGACCCCAGCCGATGGCAAAGCCTGAAAACGGCAGGCGTTACCGACGTCCTCCTTTAAGTCCTCCCGCTGACGTGAACCTGAACTCACCTGCGATGAAGATGGCCATGCTGGCCAGAGCCAGCCAGGTGAGGTTAGCGTAGGGCGCCGGCGCTCCGGCGGGAACTTCGGGTGACAAGTGGAAGTAGGTGCCAAACGCCGCGGTGCTGATCATCATGGCAAAGCCTGGATTCAATCAGAACAAATCAAATTTAGTAGGGCTGTCAATGTTAGCACATTCAATTAACCTGAACAGTTTAACATGTTAAAATCACATTAAAATGGTTAATTAAACTCTATTTTGACCTAAAAGTGTCTGTCCTGTGGAAACAGCAGTGCATTATGGGGAGCGACAACGAAAGATTAAAGACGGCAACAAAGGTTGAAAATGTTCAACTGTCTTGTGTTGCGTTGCTAACCGGTGCATAAACATCAGCGTCGCTTGGATGCACTGTAAAAACACAAAATACTACCAACTAGTTTTGGTCCAGTTTCTAGTGCAAATATCTTAGAACACTTGAAATATGACAAAACTAATTTATTTGCACTTATGCACATAATGATTAATCATAATTAATCACAGCACTAGAGTCTGATTAATCCGATCAGATTAAAAAGATCTATCCTGGAGAAATCAGGAATAGGCCAGAAAATATCTGAAAAGTTTGGGGAAAAAAAGCAAGAAGAAACAAAGAATGTATTGCTGATTTGCTGAAATAAAACTGGTTCTGTTGAGAGAACCTGAGATGAAGAGCAGAGCCTTCCTGCCGGCCCGGTCCATGATGACCGCTGCGATCCCAGTGAAGATGACCTGAATCAGAGCGACGATCACAGAAGCCAGTTCGCTCTCCTGAAAAACAGCAACAATCAGGAAGGGAAAGCGCCGCAGATCCAGTTTCCAAACTGAAATCTACTTCTGTCTATCAAATAAATGGAAATATTGTAGTTAAAATTGAGTAAAGTTGAACCGTTTTGAAGTTAAAACTCTCATCTGAGCCCACAGCATCACTCTTTTTACTCCAGAAAGTCAAGATCAAAACCTCAACAGGTGAAAAGTAAAAGTGCTGCTTGTTTATTATTCAATGTGTTTCTTGATGCAGTGGAGCAGGAAGAATCCCAGAGGAGATGAAACAGAGACTTTATGGATGCAGATGGAGATTTAAAGAGGTGTAGCAAAAGCAAATGAGGAGGATTAGCAGCGCTTGTCATCCTGAACATGTTAGTGTGGAATATCGTTTGGATGCTGAACTGTTAGCAGTCAGGACGATCATGAGACTGTCACACAGCAACAGTCTTCAGTCAGAGGCCTCTTTAGATTCGATGGTAGACTGACTGCTACTGGAGATCCTTCCAATCCACAATGCAACGTCCACAATGACTGTTTGAGGGCCGTTGGACGATACTTTACTAAACCCAGAGGGATTAATAAAGTATTTTTAAATTTCAACCCCAAAAAAATCACAGAAGAAAAATAAGAAAAGTGCAGATTTTTGATTCTTAATGAGAGGAAAACATCAGGTTGTGTATCTGCAGCTGCAGTGTGTATGTGTGTGCAGGTGTGTGTGTTACCTTGAAGTGCGCCTGTACGAATATGTCCTCAGCGTAGAACATGATGGCGTTGATCCCGGTCATCTGCTGAAACACCATCAGCAGGATGCTGATCAGCAGCGGCTTGAAGACGCTGGGGTCCTTCAGGTCGGACAGGTGGAACGTTGAACCCTGGAAGAAAACAGAATCTCAACGGACAAATCCTTCAAGCATTCAGACGGGAAACACCTCAGATAGATCCGTTAAAGGAGTAAAAACTGTTTGTTCTTTGTGATTCCACCTGTTCGTCGCATGCGTCCTCGATGCGGGAGCACTCCCACTCGATGGGAGCGTCCGGCCCGCGCAGGAAGCGCAAAGCCTCCTCGGCTTCCCGCCTCTTCCCCTTCGACAGCAGGAAGCGCGGCGTCTCGGGCATGAAGCACATGGAGACCAACAGCAGCGACGGCGGCAGGGAGCAGCAGATCGCCAGCCAGCGCCAGTCCACGAACAAACCTGCAGGACGGGTTCAGACACACGGCTGAAACCTGGGAGGCGTTTCACATAAATAAAATAAAACCATTCATAACAAACTGAGCTGGACAATAAACTGAACCAGAGGTTATTACGATAAACAATGATATTGTTGGTTTGAGACCATTTTTAAATAATATAGTAACACATTCTAAAACTTTAAATTCTAATGAACATTTAACATTGGAACTGGAAAACATTGTAAATATCCAAAATAAATCAACAAAACAACAAATAAAATGAACTATAAAGACTCTGTAAACAAAGTTGTCCATTAAAAAAAGTTATTTTTCTACCTCTGCATAAGTTAGAGTTCCTCAGCATGACGCAGGTTAGCTTAGCATACTCTAAATTGAACTCTTTTGTTTTACTAGAACATTGGGTTGCTCATCATATTTTGTTTTATTTTAATGGTGGCTAATTTTGGATTTGGTCACATGTACCTGAACATAAATGTAAAATCTCAAAGGAAAGTAGGTTTAGGAAACGGATGATGACAGGCTGCTCATTTCCACAAAGAAAAACAGATTCCATATTCTGGTTGTTTAAATCTTTGAAAAGAGTCATGATGCAAAAACAAGACAAGGAAACCAACAGGGAAACAAAAGGGCAACTTGTTTTGGTCAGAATGAATCACTGGATCTTTTACAGCAAGATTCCTGATAGGAATCAGAAAATTTAATAATCTGAGATCATCAGATGGACTTTTTCTTAAGATCTAAAGTGAACAAGTGTGACCTTCAGAGGATAATCTCTCAATTTAATGATCATTCTCTTTATAACATAACGCAATAGAAAGCATCACTACATGATTTTTCTGCATTACAACATTCTGTAAACAATAAGTGTTCAGAGAGGATAAATGCATCCAAGAATAAAAGAAAATACATTTATTTTATTTCAAAATGTTAAAAGTGAAGCTTCCTTGTAATTAAATGCTGCGACATCAATAATGATATTTTAGTAAATATATTTTAGGTGTTTTCTCTCTGAGAATGTCCAGCTTTGTTCAAACTCCTTCAGAGAAACATTTAATCTTAACTGATTATTATTTAATTTCATTGTTTACTTTTGCTCAGGAACGTATGATAGCATCTTAAGGTCAATGTGGATAGAAAAAAGGAGTAAAACAAAAAATAGAAGGAAAGTTCTGAGCTGGAAAAGTTGGAAAATTTGCTAGAAAAGAAACAGAAATTTTTAGATTAATCTCAAAAATTTTCTAGAAACAAAACAGAAAATTTCAGAGTGTTTTGTATTTATGATTTTCAACTTTTCAAACTCAGAAATTTTCTTATTTATTCTGGAAAACTTGAGAGATTTTTTTTAATGGAAATTTACCGCTTTTACTTTTCTATCTAAAGACTCTAATAAACCATGGCAGGAATGTCTCCAGCTAAATTAAGCGTGCTTTCATGAAATTGGTGCAAAGAAGAGAAACTTTATAGGGTTTGGTTGGGTGTCATTTTGCTGTGCATGACATCCACAGCGGTTTTGCTGTGAATTCAGCGTATAAAGTTAATGTGGTTATTTTAGTCCGGTGGAGGCGCGTCAGCCTCCTGGAAAGTCTCAGATGAGACAATGAGTCGCTTTCATGAACTCATCCTAACTCTTCCTCCCTTCACATGTTTGAAAGATTTAAGAGAAATTCCACTGAATCTGCTTCAGAAAAAAAGATCGAGATACCAAAATGACTCTTCTAGACATTACGCTTTTAACCAGATATGGACAGAAGTCGATTCAATCAATAATTTTCCAGGTTTTCCAGGTTTTTCAGGTCCAAATTCAACATAATTTTGTGTTTTAAGTGTCGAGCCCTTCATGTCCCACCACTGAGGAGGAAAGGTTTGCAAACAGTGTCGTGTCCATAGATACAGACAAGTTTTACATTCAATTTGGTGAAATCATAAGTGAAATCTATGATAAAATACCAAATGCAGCATCGTTTATAGAAAATAAAGCAGGATTTTAGCTCCAGTCACTGAGCCATCAGTGAAACGCTCAGCAAACAGAAGTTAAAGACGATGAACATATTGTTCACTTTAAGTTCTGAAAATCTTTAACCCAACAGAAAATTCTGTTGTTTTGCACCTAATTTACTAATGAAGAAGCAGAATCCATAAAACACTGACTTATTCTAAATATCTCTGAAGATGTCTAAATTACCACTGAAGCAGATTTTTATACTGTTTTATATTTTTGTGTTAAGTTCAGTATTTGTCTTGACTCCCATTTTATCTGGTAAAACATTGAGCTGAAATATTTCTTGGTTATCTGGTTTGCACTGTTTAACTTTTGCATCACACCTTTAATTTAATTAGTGTGAGAAAACTAATGAAATTTCTTTATCATCTGTGCAAAAAGCAGAATCCAGATCTTAACCGTATTTACGTCAGACTTCTGGTTGTGAATAAGAGTGAAAACAATAACGAAGAACAGTTCAAACTTTGATTACATTCCAACACAAAACAGAAGAAATCATTTTATCCTTCTGAACCTGTTTGCTCTGTTAATAATCAACTTTTCTGCACAGCCAGTCTGTCACGAGGCAGCCCACCTGACTGGACACTCCAGCTTTTATTTGGAAAACATGAGTGGCATGCAGCCGTTCAGGCCGGTGGTTATCGCAGGCAGATCGGGGCTGCAGCAGCCGGACAGGACCCGATCTTATCAGAGGATCACCTGAGCTGCAGCTGCTCTCCTCTTTCTACAAACATTTCAATCAAAGCCACAAAGAAGCTTCAGATAAACACTCAGCCAGACTGCCGTCAGATTACAGAGGAGGAACTGTCTCATTGATCAGAGGAATCCCTTAATCATCTGCAGAAGCCTGGACTCGCTTGTTACAGAAGGTTGTTCAGAAAGCAGCAGCGACGTACCTGCCAGGTAAACTCCCATGATCCCAAAGACCACCATGAGCTGAACGCAGGAGCCCAGCAACCCGCGGACTTTCTCGTGCGCCGTCTCCGAAATATACAACTGAGGAGGAAGAGGGAAGAGAACCGTTAATTATAGTCACATTCACAAGCAATTCAAAAGTTACTTATGGCTTCCTTCTAGTAAAATAAAATATAATGGTGGTTTTAAACAAACACTCCATCGTAACGTGAAGCAGCTTCAGCAACCATGAATTTGCTCAGTACAGATTAAATTTCCTGGTGTTCATGTTTAAAACCTCCAGGCGTTTCTTACCGGGACAACCAGCGACGTGATGCCGCTGGCCAAGCCGGTCAGCACCCTGCCCACGTACAGCATCCACACGTTCTGAGCGGCGATGATGATGGTGAAGCCGAAGACGAAGGGCAGCGTGCAGGACATCAGCGTCAGCTTCCTGCCGATCCTCTGCACCATCCAGCCGCCCAGCAGGCCGCCCACCGCCGCTCCTATCGTTACGATGGACTTTAAAACAAAAGGTGGAACCTCAGCGCTCTTCTGATTAACTCGATGCAATGCTTCACTTTAGACAGAACTTATTCATATTAATAAATGAATTTTCAGCTAAACTGTATCATTTATCTAAATCTTCGTCTTTGACTTCAACCAGATTCATCTAACTGAACCTGGTTATGCTTAGGTATGCAAAACTTTAATAAGTTTTGCATTTTTACTTCATTATGTATGTTGTTCTAAATGTAAAGATGTACAATTACATCTCATCATAGCTAATATCTGAAAACCTTTTCCTTGTTAATGAATAAATTTACGTCTAATTAATCTAAATCGTCCTGTTTAAGTGTCTGATTGGCTGTTTCTTGCTGTAATAAGTATTTTTCGGCAGCACATAAAGCTGCTGATGCAGCCCGAAGGCGGCCCTGCTTCCAGCCATGTGACGTTGCGTCATCGTACCCCAAACCAGGAGCCCTCGACTTCGCTGAGCCGCAGCCGAGGGTCGGGAATCGTGCTGAGCTCAGGGATGGCGGGGGAGCTGTATCCCAGCACGAACCCAAAGCTCATGGGACCCAGAACGGCGGCGAACGAGGCCAGGTACAACTTCCTGTTCTTCACTTTGCTGCGGACGAAACAAAAGAGGAAGCAGGTTAAATGAACTGTAAATGTCTGTGCACTTTAAACACTCTCATATTTGTTTTATTTTGGAAGAATTTTCAAACTTTGTGTAAGAACCACTTTGTTTCAAGTCTTACCATAGTTTCTCAATTGTGTTTTGGTCTGGACTTTGACTAGGCCACTCTGACATATGAAAATGATTTAAGGCAGTGGTGTCCAAACGTTTTCTTCAACAATAAACTAAACAAGAAATGATCTAAACAACAAGACAAAGTTGTCAGATTTGTGTGAATCACTTTAGAACCAAAACTTAAATCTAGTTCTCCACTTTTTCTTTATTAAAAGAAGTTTTTCAAAAAAGAGGAAAACATTGAGTATATTCACAGCAATAACAGGAATTTGGGGAACTCTCCCTCTAGAAATGCTTGCTGTATTTAGCCAACGTTAATAAATTAAATAAAAACTGATTTAGATGTAACAAAGTCTGCTTTTCAGTGAAAGTCACTGGACAGATGTGATTTTGTTCAGTAGAAAATTAAAGAGGATCCAAAGCAATGATATTAAAGGAGAAATGCTTTGTGCTGTAACCAACATTTTCCATTCTAGGGAGATTTAAATTAGTCAGAATCATCCTTAAAATACTGCAGATGTGTATGTGATACACACACACACGTGTCACACACACAGTCAGCTGGCCACAGCTTCCTTAGCTGTGTCAAATGACACTGTGCCCATTTGTGCTCAACAAATAAAGTAGAAATAAAGATAAAAATAAGTTGAGTAGGTTCACCAGACCCAGAAACACTGGCTGAGTAACCAGAATATGAACAGATTACAGATCAGGTAGTGGGGAGCAAAATGGAGGAAAACAAGATTTATAAATGGGTATAAACTGTATTGTATCGGAGTGCAGGTAGGAAGCTGCAGCAGCCAATACAGTGTTTTTGTTGGAGTGGATGTTATTGTAAATAGGAAACTTTTTAACCAGTTGATAATTCTCAATTTTCTGCATTTTACAATTTTATATCTCTGTAAACAGAAAACCTCTGACTTTTGATCTGATGATCAGACGAAACAAACAAGTCCAACTCATCATTTTGGACTTTCTATCAACCATAACTCTACTATTTTATTTAACAGAGAGCAGTCGGGCTTCAGCTGAACGCAGCATAATAATCTACTTTCTAGGTGGTTATTTCATGTAAATTGTTGGGTGTTTCCCAACTTTGCTCCTCAGGGGTAAAATACTTTGCTTTAGGTGTTTCTCTTTTCTAACAAACCTGATTTAAAACCAGATTCTGCAGAACTAGTTGACCAGCTCATTGTGCAACTCAAGCCTCAGATTGGTGTTTCTGAAACATCCAGGTAAGTGTCCACCAAGGATGAAAGCTGAGAAACACTTTTTAGACTTTGTAAGTCCAGAAAACCCGTTTGAAAAAGTCAGATCGTCCTCTGATGTTCTGATAGTCAGGCTGACCTGAGATAAGCCTCCTGCTCGGACAGGAGTCCGGTAGGATCGTCATCTCCTCCGTCCTCATCCAGCAGCCTCCGTCTCTCGGTCTGGATGTCCATGCTGACTGCAGCGATCCTTCCCCGGTGTTTACCTGCTGCTCTCGGTCTGTAGCGGAGAAACAATAGCAGCTGCTTCAATAAACTGAAAGAGAAAAATGAAAGCTGGGATCATATCTGAGCTGTTACCTGGACAATGAGACGATCCGGTTGATCTCAGCTTCCTCCACCGGCTGACAACTTGCTTTAACATCAGAGTCAGCTGATCACCTCTATTGCCTGTTACACGACTTTCAAAATAAAAGTCTCAAACGCTATCTATCACATGTTAGTACATGTTATGACTTGGTTACAGTTGAGAATTTCAATGTTCACTTTTTAAAAGATTTACCGGTGAAAACATTTACTGCTAAAAACTTAGTAGGATGTGTTATAAACCATCTTATTACCGTATAAACATACTTAAATAATATCGAATATAAGTTAACTTATGGAACCAAGATAAAACCCAGGAAACTGTACAGCAAAAATTACTTTTTAACACCACTTTTAAATATCAGGTAGATTTTTTCTCTCTTATATCCCAGTAACTAGATATTTAGCTAGCAACATGATGCTAGCAGTGAAACAGAACAAAACAAGAATCAGAAATCAACAACTGTTCACTCTTATGTATTTTCCTTTAAAGTTTTACTATATTATGTTACAAAACGCAAGACTTCTAGCAGCGAAATGACCGTTAGTGGATTTAATTTGACACTTCCGGTTATTTAAAGACGTTACCGGAACAGAGGAGGATACAACTATCGCTCAGCGTTGAAACTCTTTGTTAAGAAAATAAAAGCCCTGGTGGTGTTTTGAGTTGGTTTCCATGGAAACATTCAGATTAATGTTAAAGTTTGGAAACAACATGGACACGTCCGAGAAGATTAATAATCAAACAGTGAGTCAATTATTAACAAACAACGTAAATAAAGATAAAATAGCTTCTATCTGTTAGATAACTGCCAAATCAAATCAAGTCAAAGCTTTTTAACTCAATCATTCTGTTTTTTCTTGGTTTATTTTATTTTTGTTTTTAATTTCAAGCTAGCATATTCTTGTTGAGCCATTTTTCATTTGGTTGCTTTAACTTTTATCCATTTATCTTACTTTCGTTTTAATCAATTTTATTTCAGATTATTATAAAACTAAATTAGATATAATAACAATTTTATCTTTTCCATCCTAATTTTATGTATTTTAAATGAAAAGAGATTTTATAATAAGGTTAGAAGGTGAAACAAAGAGTTAGCTCATTAAATATTGGGATAATGTTTGTTTCTTGTCTTTATTTCTTTGCTATCTTTTCCAACCTCTGCTGTCTATCAGCATGAAGATGGACAAAGTGTATTTTCCACTGCTGTGTCAGAGGATAAACTGGAAAAGGCCAAGAGAAGAAGCACTTATGTGGACTTCAGTGACCGGCTTGTGGCAGTCAGAGACTATCGCTTTCTAAAACCAAAACTGCATCCGGACAAAATCATTAAGAGCAAAGCCGCAGAGCAGTGAGGACAAAATCAATTACTAACACAATCTGCAGAAGGAAAACAATTCACTGCCAGAGAGGATCTACCACAGGGTTTACTGGAACGAGTCCTAAAAGATAATACAATCAAACCTGTGGATGATTTATACCAATAATATGTGCAACATTTGATCATATAATCTGATGCTTTCAGGTAATAATTAAAGCTTTTCATTTCAGTTTTATAAAAGGGAAAGAGGCAATGGAGAAGTTCCAGTATGAGGAGGCTGTGATCTGCTTCTCCAAAGCCATCTACCTGCGGCCTGACCAGGTGCTGCGAGCAGAAAACTCACTAACAATGTTTGTTTTTCATTTGGTAAAGAAACTTTTAATATGTTTTAACTTTTCTGCTTCAGACTGAGCTGTATGCGAGCCAGGGCGAGGCTTATATTCAGCTCTGTGACTTCCAGTCGGCTGCCGACTGTTTTAATCGAGCCAATTTTCTGGACCCTGGAGCTTTCGACGCTCGTCTGTCCTTCATCTACTACATGCAGGTCAAACGTCCCGAGTTATTTATCTGAAACTCCTACAAATACAATATCTAAGACAAACTCAATGTAAATATTTAAACCCTAAATATTTGTTGCTTAAATAGAAATGAACAGGAGTCATGACTGATTTTCACTTTTTTACTTTATTAAAAAAGACGATAATAAAAGAAATAAAGTATACTTCCAGGCTTAAATGTCACATTTATCTATAAAATAGATGCAGATATGAACTGATTTTGAAATTATTACTATTTATTCAAAAGTATTCATTGTTCTTGGTTCATTATTATTGTTCCTTATGTGCAAAATTGAATATCTTTCGCTAGACTTTTGTTAATTTTTTAGTTGAATCGTTTCTGTTCACTGAAAAGAGGGAGACTATATGCTAAAGAATTACATTTACAAAATGCTTAATGTGTTTACAATGTGGAGTGAAACTGATTTGACTAAACCAGTAGCTTTTGTCTCCTTCTTATCCTTAATTAATAAATAATAGCACTGGAACTGAAAACATAATAAATATCCAAAAGAATAAACAAAATAACAAATAAAATGAATTATAAAGTAAACAAAATGATCCTTCAAAAAAGGACTAGTTGAGAAAAGACTGAAGAGTTTATCATCCGGTAGAAAGAGAAACGATAAATCATGCAATGGAAATTATAGAATTAGTTTTAATTTATCTTGCTTAATTAGTTAATTGCTTATTGCAACAGGCTGAATAATAAACACAGTAATACATAAAGTGTGTATATTACATTTTAATGTCAGTTATAGGCTTAAAATCTGATGCTAATGAATAATGTTTGACCTGAAGTCCTGGTTCTGGGTCTGTTCTGTTCAGACTCAAGTCCTGGTTCTGGTTCTGTTCTGTTCAGACTCAAGTCCTGGTTCTGTTCTGTTCTGTTCAGACTGAAGTCCTGGTTCTGGTTCTGTTCTGTTCTGTTCAGACTGAAGTCCTGGTTCTGGTTCTATTCTGTTCAGACTGAAGTCCTGGTTCTGGTTCTGTTGTGTTCAGACTCAAGTCCTGGTTCTGGTTCTGTTCTGTTCTGTTCAGACTCAAGTCCTGGTTCTGTTGTGTTCAGACTGAAGTCTTGGTTCTGGTTCTGTTGTGTTCAGACTCAAGTCCTGGTTCTGGTTCTGTTCAGACTGAAGTCCTGGTTCTGTTGTGTTCAGGCCCATTGTCTGTTCGACCGCGGCCTCTTCCTGGAGGCGCTGCAAGTGTTCGGGAAAGCTGCCATGCTGAGGCCGGAGGCCGCCAACGCCTTCAGAATCAGAAGGTCCGCAGAATCTCCTCCTGGTTCTGGTTCAACTCCTCAACTCTCACTCTTCTGCACATATAAAAGAGAATCTAAAAACAGGGAGACATTTCATGATAGAAACTCATTTTATTTTTTATATCCATCAATATTTTTACTGCATTTAATCAAAAAGACTTTGAGACAAAATGTTTTGTAGTTTGTTTTATTGTTTTCTAAAACTTTTAAATTTCCCAGATTTTCCAGATACAATGTTTTTTATTCTAAACATATTGTGTATGTGTCTGGTCTATTAGAATTAAACCCACTTAAATTGACTGGCGTAATAGATTCACATGAACCATTTGTACTGCAGTGACCTTAAGCACAAACTGCAAAAACACTAAATCTCACCAAGTATTTTGGTTCATTTTTTAGTGTAAATATCTTAGTACTCTTGAGATAAGACAAAACTAATTTACAAGTAACTTTTTAGTAAGAAACTTTAGCTTAAGTAAATTACTCCTTACTCCCAAACTTCAGTGAAATTTAAAACTCATTTTATTTTTCGCTCCAGAGTCAGTTTAATTCTGTTTTTTACCCTTCAGGTTAGTTTTCTGCGGCTGGTTTTGTGTTTTCAGTCTTGGGTGGCGTTTCTCGTTCCAGCCTGGCCTGCCTGACAGCCACAGGGCGACACGACGACTGTCTGAAGGAACTGAACCTCCTCATCTCAGAGAGTCCGACTGCCGAGCTTTACGTCTTCAGAGCCAGAATTCACAAGGCCAGGAACCAGGTGAGACCGGAACCAGGTGAGACAGGAACCAGGTGAGACCGGAACCAGCTGAGACCGGAACCAGCTGAGACCGGAACCAGCTGAGACCGGAACCAGCTGAGACCGGAACCAGCTGAGACAAGCACTGCAAAAACACTAAATCCTACCAAGTATTTCTGATCTGGGTTCTAGTGCAAATATCTTAGTACAATTTAAATTAGATGTAACTAACTTGTTGCTAACAAGTAATTTTTCTTGTTTTAAGTAAATATTTTTTAATATTAATGAAAAAGTTCTAGTTCCACCATCAGATTACTTCACTAGTAGTAAAACATATTTCCTGTTTTGCAGGTAAAATATGTTAAGGAATTATTTACTTAAAACAAGCTCCTATATAATCCTGAAAAGTTACGCCTAAGTTAGTTTTATCTTATTCCAAGTGTGCTATAAATTAGTGACGTAAACGTGACAAAAATACTTGATAAGATTTTGTGTTTTTGAAGTGTAGTCTCACCGGGTTCTGGTCTCAGTGGTTACACTGTAAAAGCACAAAGTTTTGCCAAGTAGTTTTGATCTAGTTTCTAGGGTAAATGTCTTAGTACACTTGGAATAAGACAAAACTAACTTATAAGTAATTTTTCATCAAGATATAGAACATTTTATTTTTATGTGCAACATTTGTGCAGCCAAACTGCTGCATTTTGTCAGTGCTGCTCTGGTCATTTGAAACATGTCCACCATCACACATTCACACACTGCATGCAGATCACCTGCGTTGGTCAGAAGCACTGCTGGATTTGAACCCACAACCTTCTGACTTCAACCAGAAATGTGCTTTTTTCCAATATGTTTGCAATAATTTCCACCAAATTTCAGTCATTTTTGGCCAGAAGCTGAACGGCAGATATGAGCTCACCACAGTTCCCTACTTCCTGCTCAGTTTTTGTTTTTGTTTCATGTGGAGAAAATGTCGGGTTTTCCTGATGCTCAGTTCAGGTGTGATGAAGCTGGTTCAACAGGACGGTTAGGAACTATAATTAGAAAATGAAACCAAATCATTAGTCACATGATTCTGGAGGCCAGCTTTTATTTCTCCAACACTTTGGGTGTCTTTACTTTACAGAGAGAAACATAAAAACCTGTTGAACGTGTCAGTGACCATGCAAAATCCCACACTAGCATTTATATTACAACAGGGTGTTAATTTAGATTAAATAATTACATAGCTTTGAGAAGTCCAAATTTATAAACATAATTAATTGCTATTTTTACATGTACGTTAAACTTTACGGTACGTTTATGGTACAGCCGTAAATCCGACGCACTAGCGGCTTCCGCTAGCATCTGCTAACAGCTGCTAACAGCCATGCTAATGGCGATGGAAAGCCGTTTTTCTCGTCCCACTAGGGTTTAATTTCTGCTTTAAAACAATCTGATGGGACGCTGGAAAACACTACTGTTGTGTTCAAGTTGTGCTAAAAGGAGTTAGCTTATCAGCGAAGCTATTCAAGGCTAAAATAGCATCTCAGTGCTAAACATGCTGCAGCAGCACAGATGCTACTGTCAGTGTCTAGACTACACATTTCTATCCAAACACTGGAAACTGATTGGATAGAGAAACATTTTGCTCCAATCTGATGGTTGAATAACCCAAATAACAGGTTAAAAATAATAAATGTATTTGTTCTTGAGCTAAAGTGTTTATTTATTCAATAATTTAGTAGTAAAAGGAGTTTCTATGTGAAATGTTGCTAATTTTATTGATATATAGTTGTCAATTAAAATTAGATTAATTAATTACAGACCCTGCATTTAATTTGTTTTAAAAATGTGAACAAGTCCCATCACTTATTTTTGTCTTTGTTTTTTACAGTTGAAGTTAAAAACTGAACTTCCTGATAATGTTTCTCATGTTTTGTATGATTTTATTTAGAAAAGTGGGTTTGATTTAAAAAGTGATTTTTTTTAATTCAGTGATGTGAATATTTTCAGCCCTAACCTCAGGACTCTGCCTTTCATCAGACAACCTGTTGTATCCGAGACCTGCGGTCAGCGCTGGAGTTGGACCCGGAGTGCCGGGAGGCCAAAGCGATGCAGCAGCACCTGGCAGAGGCCAGCGAGGAGAACAGGCAGCAGGCGGTGCACAGGATGCTGTCAGGCCACCTGCAGGAGGCGCTCTGCCTGATCAATGCCTCCCTGGAGAGCAATCCGGAGAATGGACAGCTCTACCTGTTCAGGTGGGATCATCTGGAACCAGAAGGTTTCTATTGATGCATCCAGTCCAGTTTGCTTTAATCCAACTCCAGTCCGTTTGCCTAGAAAGTCCGGTTTGTTTGGGGAGGTGTGAATGTTCACAAACGTAGGTTTCAGTTGGCCTGTTACAATAAGCAATATAGCATTTGGTAAATTGAAACAAACTCAATAACTTTCATTTGCATAATTGATCGTTTTTCTGTTTTTTCTCTTTTTTTCATCCAAAACCTGGATGACAAAAGTTTTCAGTCTGCTGGTTTTTTTGAAGGATCATTTTGTTTATAGAAATTTTTTAACTTATTTTATTTGTTGTTTCTGTTGTTTTGTTTATTTATTATTGATTTTTAAAATGTCTTCCACTTTCAGTGATAAATGTTCACTAGAATTTAAAGTTTATTGATCTCTCAGAATGTCTTCTTGCATTTTTGGCAATACTTGAAAATTTCCTCAAATCAACAGTATTATCTTCTATTGTAATAACTTCTTGGATAATTTATTGTGCAGAAAAATTTGCTATCATGACAGGCCTAGGTTTGGATTGGGTTGAAGTGAACTCTGGTTCAGGTTGAATGCAGGAAATGGATTACAGGGCAAAACATTCTGGGTAAATACAACCAAAACAAATGAGCGCTAACAGGAGAAATGACTCGGCGTCTTTCACCAGAGACAGAACAGAAATCCTCCCACTCCCAAAAGTAGAAGGAAGTTGCTCTCAGTGTCTTCAGAGGTTTTTGTGTTGTTTCCTTCAGTGATTCTTGGTGCAGCGCCCCCACAGGCCAGGAGGGAAACAGGTTTTTAAAAGGTTTGTTTGGTTTGACTCAGTGCAGTGAGAAAAAGAACTACAGCAGCTGGAAATGGAACAAATGTTGCAGTTTTAATCTCCAGTCGAACCGAGTTTAAGGGGTGACTTTAGTCACTAAGGTGTGAAAACATCTTTATTCTCGTTTGTGTTTGAATCAGCTTGTCTCCCTCCAGAGGGACTCTGTACCGACGTCTGAAGGAGTTTATCTCGGCCATCGAGGATCTGATCCAGGCTGCTGAGCTCTGTGAGCCGAAGGAGGAGGAGAAGAAGAAGAGCAGCTCCGTCGTGAAGGAGGTGCAGCTCCAGCTGGCTCTCACCTACAACGACTTCGCTGTCCAGTGCTTCAGCAGAGGCCTCTACGACGAGGCGCTCCTGCTTCTGAACAAGGCCCTCAAGGAGGACAAGGACCTGGGCGGCCTGTACCTGAACCGAGGAGGTGAGCTGGGCCCGTCCAACTCTGTTCTGCAATCGATCAGGACCTGATAAGACTGGATGGGATGTTTCCTGAAGCAGAGCGCTGTTAGTTACTGATTGGTGTCAAATCAGGCGTCTCTTCTGATACCTAAATCATATTTTTCACTTGATTTGATCCTTTTACCGCCTGTTCTTGCTGCCACAACTTCACCAAGTTTAACAGGAACCTGACTTACAGTCAGGAAATGACATCATTGTACTTCTGTTCTCCAGATTGAAAAGAGTCAAAACATTCAATTCAGTTCAAATTATTTAGATATTTTATTTATCAAATTAGTTTTTAAAGTTTCCTATCTAAGTAAACTCAGCAGATTGCTTTGAGTCACTGACCTTTACTGCATTCACTCTTCCTGGACGTAGCGACAGTTAGCGTTGAGTCGTTACCTTTACAGTAATCCCTCATTGTTAGCATGCGCGTAGCGACAGTGGAGAGGAAAAACTCCCCTTTAGCAGGAGGAACCTGCAGCACGGTTTGAGTTAAATGTTCCCACTGAGCCCAGAAGGCATCAAAGCTGGAACCGGTCCAGGTGGGGACGGCCTGGCAGGAAGTCATGTGACCCTGAGCCTCTCAGCCAACAGGAAAAACCTGGGGAACCGGATCAGAGCCGATCCGGTTCCACTGCTCTGCACTCCAACGAGCAGTTACACTTCTAAACTATAAGTTATTGTTTTAAAATGTAATTAGTTCAAATCTCATGAGTTTTCTTTTACTTAAATGTTTGATAGTATTTTTTTTAAACTTTCCTTCATGTTTCAAAGTTATTCCCTCATGAGAAACAAACCTGGACTGTTGCCTTGATTCTTTCATCCATGTTTGAGAAATCGTTTTATCTTGTCCTTTAATCCTCCACTCCGCCCCTTCAAACTAGCCAGCAGCAATTAGCAAACACCTGGTGGAACTGCTCATTATAGGAGCTTCTTCTCAGAGCAACGCTGCTAAAAATGTAGTTAAAGGCTTAATAGAGGAGCCATGTTGGGATGACTTCCTGAAGAAAGAGCAGGAGTTTCTTAAAGGGACAGAGACCCAATTTGAAGGCATTAATTACAAAATCCATTGTTTTAGTCATATTTGATATAAACAGCCTTTCAATAACTGATTAATCACGATTATTTGGATAAATCGTTTCAGCCGTGGTTTAATCTGATCTGAAGCTGTCTAATAAAACGCTGGCTCTGCTGGGTTCTGGTGGGCTCTGCTGGGTTCTGGTGGGCTCTACTGGGTTCTGCTGGGTTTCTGTGACCCAGTCTGTGTTTTGGTCAGACTGTTTCTTCAGGCAGGCCGACTGGTGTTACGCTCTGCTGGACTACCAGCAGGCCGAGGAGATGCTGAGTCCCAACGAGCCGGCCCTGAGGCTCCGCCTGGCCGTCATTCACAGCACTCTGGGCTCCTTCTGCTTCCAGGACTGGTCAGAACCAGAACACCAGTACTCCCAGTACTCCCACAAGAACTCCTTCATAGGCTCAGTGACTGTGTTTGTGTCTGCAGGTACTTCCGGGACGCAGTTGACATGTTTTCCCTGGCCATCATGTACAACCCGACCTCCAGTCTGTACTATGAGTACCGGTCGAAGGCGCTGCGCCGGATCCAGCACCTGAGGGGCGCCAGAGAGGACCTGATCCGCCTGCTGGTCCTGGACCCCGACAACGAGGAGGTCCGCAGCTGATCTTCACGTTTCACTCAGGAAACCTGATGACGGTGTGTCTGTTTGTGCAGATCCCCCCGATGATGATGAACCTGTTCCCCGGCAGCACCGTGTCCCAGGTTCTGTCCAGCACCAAGGGGCAGTTGCTCCGAGAAGATCTGATGGAAACCATCCGGGTCTGGGATTCTTCTTCTGATCCAGAGAAGAGGTTAGCATCACCGCCACGAACAGATAAAACCTCCCAGAGACTAACCAGTGGTTTAGTAATTGATTATTCTGATGATTTATCAATTATTTTGATGCCTAATTGCTTATTCTGACAATCAATTGATTACACTGGCGATTAATTGATTATTTTTTGGTGATTAATCGATTATTTTGACGATTAATTGATTTTTCTGATGATTAATAGGATATAAAAATTGGCACCTTCTGCCAATTTGTCATTTAACGGTTTCAGTTTTCTTTATTTAATATTAGAAATGCATTAAAAGATGCAAGTAAGCAGATAATTAATTTAAAATAAAAAATAAACATATTATTGCCTAAAATGCAACAACAAAGCATTCCTTTAGTGAACACTTGATCATTTGTAGCAAAGGATGCATCTGCAGATAAATCTTGTAACATGTTTTGTTATAAGTTAAATAATCTCCCAGATAATCTGAACTTGTACTTTTTTAATCAATATTTAGTAATTATTTTGTTAAAACAAGCTCCTATATCTTGCTGAAAAGCATCTTATAAGTGAATATTGTTTTATTTCTAATGTACAAATTTATCTGCACTAGAAACTAGACCAAAAATACTGGGTACGATTTTTTTGTTTGTGCAGTGAAATGGAAAATGTATATATTTTCTGTATAGTTCTGGCTTACTTATTGCTCAGTGTGTTGTTCTTTCAGCAAATTGCCTCTTTGGAGTTTTTAACCAGTAACCAATTACAAAATCAGTTGACGATTATTTCAAGAATCGATTAATCGTTTCAGCCTTAGAGACAGGCATGTCTGTTCGGTTTGTTTTTAGCCTGGAGGAAAGTCTGACCAGCCTGACTGTGAGCGGCGAGAATTCAGAGGACGAAGCGTTGAGCCTGTTTGAAGCTGCTCAGGAGCTCAGCCTGTGTGTGAGCAGGAAGGACCTGCAGAACACAGCCAAGGCCCTCCTGCAGGTAAGTCAGGGTTACAAAATCATTCTTAGATCATGAGATCTTAGTGTGGTCAGGTTTTTTAAAATTTTTATCCAAATTAGCTGCTGCTGGCCACACCCCTCACCTTAACGTTTACACTCCCATGTGAAAATGGCTGCAAACAGATGTGCAATTATACAACTTGTACACACAGTGGTAAAACCAGCTGACCAAATGTGCTGGAGCTCCACTTGAGTTGCTAGGTGACAGGGAAGTTTTTATGAAACTGCTCATTATCTTATTCCCATAAAACGGCTCGGTACTTTTTTAAGTGTTTGTACAGTTTTTAGAAGCAGCTCAGATTCAAACTGATATACAAAAATATTCAAAATGTGAATTTTTCATGATTGGTTTCCGTTGACACTGCTGACCGCGTTGCTCTGTGTCCAGGTGGAGGAGGCTGTGGAGTCCTTCATCCCCATCTGTCCGGTCCTACGCCAGAACTGCAATAGCGCCTCACTGTGTCCACCAAGAGCAAGCACATCTACTCTTCCACTGCCAGCACATCTGAGCCGCCTGGTGTCTGAAAAATAACTCCAGCGTCCAGAGCCACTCCTAATCATTCCAAGGGCCACAAATAGCCCCCGGGCCACACTTTGGACACTTTAGTAAACCTTCCATGAAAGAAAACACTTTTTAGTGAAAATGGTCTCATATTTCTTCTATTTGCAGGACATAAAAATATGTATCCTCTGAGAAAAAATTATGTGATTCAGCATTTTTATTAAAAATAACAGAAAATTCAGGCAAAACATTTCAGGTGTGAAAGATGCTGATGTCTCCGATGGTTTGCCTTTATTTTTACAAAATAACTGAGTTTGACACCAAACAGACACAAACAGCCAAAAAACACAAAAGTCAAATAACATAATGAGAGAAACATCCAGCAATGAAGAAACTTCATTTAATTCCAGTTGTAATGAGCATTTAGTCCAGCAGGTGGCAGCAGAGCCACAGTTTGAGCCTGTTAGCTGTAATTTTATTATTTATTCTGTTTTATTTTACTTAGAGGTTGAATTTAAAACTGTTCTGCTCAACAGGGCTGCATAAAAACACACTAAAAATAACACATTATGACATAAAAAAGTAAGTTATTCAACAATATTCAAATAATAATTAGACTGTTGAGAAAAGTCCTCCAAAAAAAGCCTTAAAATAAAGCATGTTTTGACTGAAGCTGCTAATCACAAACTAAAATGTGTGTAAAAATCTGGCCTCTAATTTCAGTCAATTTATGAACTGTGAAGAAAATAATAGTATAATTATTATTTTTAATAAAATAACAGCTGTTACATATTGACACACATTTACTGTAAAACTTACTGTAAATTAAATGTGAAATTTAATTTTTACATTAACTTAAAATGATCAAATATTTCAAATCTGTCGTCTATGACTGTTTTTAACTGGACTGTTAATATGAAACAAAAGCTCATTTTCTGTCACTTTTTAAAATAGGAAAGACAAGAGAACATGTAAGTAAAGTGAATCTATGCTCAGGAAAGAGCTGAGTAATAATTAAAAAGTTTAAAACCAGGAAGGATGAGGAGCCTTATGTATTTATCTTCCTTAATAAACATGGTGGAAATAAAAAAAAATCTTTGTTCTTTTGTTAAAGATAAAATCCCCAGCAGTGGTTTCATCCCTGGGAATCAGTTTCAGCAACACAGACATGTTGTGGCTGCAGCTGCGTGAGGCGGCTGACCTGCAGCATTAACAACAGCTGTGGCAACAGCTGACCCACACACACACACACACCCACACACACCTGGTCGGAGCAGGAGCTGCGGCACACCGGCTACCACCGCGCAGTAAAAGCACAAACATGCCACACATACCAGAGAGCCGTTCTGAGCTCTGAGGAAGATCTCTGGACTCCAGGAAGCAGCTGGATCTCTGCTGGCATTAAAGCTGCAAGATGCAACTTTTATAAAACATTTGTTCTTACATATTTGCTTAAACTGTCGCCATGTCATGACAGTTTGGTATAAGACAACCTGTGGAAAATATCAAGCTGCTCTGCTCTCTCCTAGTACAAACTAGAAGCAACCAATCAGAGCCAGGAGGCGGGACTTAGTGCTGTCATTCATGCCTTTGTGTTCGCCACATAGCCTGTTGTGAATGCTAAGGCTAGTTAGGATGGCCAACTGTTTATCTGATGGCAGATAAACAGTTTTCCTATAATTGTAAGTTGTTTCTCTGGCTTTCGCACATTTAGTAGCTCGTTCATGTGGTTGATTGGCAGCGCTAAAACCCACCTCCTGGCTCTGCCTGGTTGTTTTTGGTGCATTTCTTCAGACAGCAGTAGCAGCTTAGGAAGGATATTGATCTTTTCACAGATTATCTGCCTCATAAACTCACAATAAATATGGAAAAATATATTTTTCATAGAAGTAACGACCTGCAGCTTTACATTAATTCATCAGAACATTTATTAGTTTCATTTTGTTCTTTATCTTTTCTATCTGGAACACTTCCCGGAAGAGCTCACCTGTTTAACTGCAGGATGACTTCTGGTAGTTCAACATCCTGCAATCTTTGTTCACAAACGTTGCAAAAACTTTTTTTTTTTCTCAAGCATCTCTGAGATTTAACAAAAGATTTTAACAACCCAAAGAAAAACTAAGTTGGTAGAACTTATGATTTATAAAATTCAACATAAAAGGTCGAAAATTCTAATTATGAAATTATTAAAGAAGTCTGTGTCAGTGAACGCATCACATCCCCGTCCCACCACTGCAACACACAGGAAGCAGCTGCAGCCTTGCAGAAGGTGTCCAGTCCTCCCAGTTTGGTCCCAGTCCTGGCTGCGTGTGGGCAGACAGCGGCCGTAAAGGAGCCGCTTTTCACACCGAGCGGGGCAATAAAAGGCTCGCCTTACCGTCCTGTCAGGGCCCAGACACAAACACCTCTGAGGGCGCGGAGCTGGCGGTTTGGCCCCCAGTCAACGCATTCCCTGACGGGGGCGGCCGGGCGGGCGGGGGGCGCTCTCGCCGCGGACGCAGACTGTTTGGTCTGAGATAAGCCGGACGGGTTTGTAGACTTTGGGTCGGGTTCAGGACAGGTGACGTGCGGCGCGCTCAGCTCCCACTGAAACCCGGTATGTTCCTGTTCAATTAGATTAGAGTTTCTGGACTGAAGTATGTGGCGTCGGAGCATTTCTCAGAGAAACAGAGACGTTAAAAGCTGCTACACTTTGTTAAAATATCACAGTTTATTTAAAAAATATATACAAACATCAGAACAAAATGAAATAAATACCTCATCACACAAAGCGATGTGTACGACGGCGTGTTAGGGCCACAATGAGAAAATAAAGTAATATTACGAGAATAAAGTCAAAATATTGCAAGAATGAAGTTGTAGTATAACGAGAATAAATTTGCAGTACTATGACAGTACTACAAGAAAAAAGACATACGAGAATACATTTGTAATGAGTAAATTTGTAGTACTAAGAGAATATTTTGTGATTTTCTGACTGTATTCTAGTAATTTTCTGTTATATTTTCCTCAGTGTGGCCCTGCTGTCGTAGACGTGAGCTAAGCAGAGACAGATGACAGCAGGAGTCCACCTGCTCCTCCAGAAGACATTAAGACGCCAGAGACAGACTGATGTCCTCATGATGTCTCTGGCACCTGCAGGATGGATGAAACGCCTAGCTGTGCTTTACAGTCTAATAACTCTCAGAAGCCGCGTGTTTCCTTTCTAGGAACGATGGAAAGGAGAAGGAAAGGGCGAGCAGACCGCCGTTTTCCCCAGAGGAACATCTCTAAATACAATTTATCCATTTTGGAAAGATAAACCATCTGTTGGTCTGATCATCTCATAAATCGTTATGTCAGTTTTACAGGCTCGTCTCGGCCGTCTGCCTCGCGCGTCCCGGGTTCTGATCTGACGTCTAATTCACCTCAGAGTTTTACATCGGGTCACTTTTGTTTGTTTATCATCTGGCTTCCAGTCGCTGGCGGATTCCTCAGATAGCTGCTTAAAGCGAAAACCAGCCAGGTCGCAGTTTCTGGGTAGGAAGGAAAATCCACATGCTGGCCGGTTTCCTGAGTCCTGACAGCCGCTTGGTGCCGGTCCAGCGCCGCCGGCCCGTCCGGCTGACCGCGGCTTCACTTCCAGCCGTTCAGCTCCTTCAGCTTGCTGACGCTCGTCCCTTTGACCGGCGGGGAGGGCGGGGGGGCGCAGACCGGCAGGGTGGGGGTGCCGGACCCTCGGGGCCACAGCTTCTCTGTGGGGAGTCGCCACACCGACCGAGACGAGTTCTTCTTCTGTGGTTTGTTCGTCTTTTCTTTGGAAGAACCCGGCGACATTGTCTGGAGAGCAAACAGAGCAGAAATAAAGAAACACAGAAACTAGAGAGCTTTACTAAAGTATTCACACCCATTACACATTAAAATGTTTCAACTTCAAGCTGAATGTCGTTGGGATTTTATCACTTTTACTGTTGATGCCAGGAGCGGCCATTTTGAAACATGAAGTTGATTCCATTTGATTCTCTGAATAGGAATTTGGAATTTCCGACTACAAATGAAATGAATCATTAGCCGTTAGCACTTAGCATTGTCTTCCACTCATACTTTGTTCCCACAAGTCTGTACCAGAAGTGATCCGCGCCATCTTGGTAGGCAACGCGGCACAAAGCATAGATGAGCCATGGCTTCCAGACCAACAGACAGAAAGTATATATCAAAATGTAAAAAATATATATTAACAAAATGGCTGCTGTTGAAATCGACTCGTATGAGACGGAGAATGAAAACATGTCATGCTGCCTCTGACTATGACTTAGTTCACCACTGCTGCCATGAATGCCTACAATCTGTGTTTCAACGGATTCGTAAAGGACTATGAACTCTTCATGTGAATAACAAGGTTCTGGTGACTGGCAGAGTAAGTATATGTAGTAACAAACATGTAGGCTACATGCCGTCTTAGCTAGCAGGTAAAAGCTAAATTAGCTAAGCTAATTTAGCTAGTTCTGTAGTAAGTAAGTTCTACAGTAACTGTCACTGATATTTATCTTTAGTATCACACAGAGATGGTAAAGTACTCGGGAATAGTGATACAGTAATAGCTGCAATGTGTTATATTGTTTATAAGTTAGATAGGAACAAGAAACAATAAACAAGCGCTAAGCTTGTTTATTGTTGTCATAGCAACTCCATAGCAACTCTCATGACCGTTATTTACAGATACCTACCAACATGGCTGTCAGCTACAAAGCTCCTGGAAGTGTGATGTCACATGAAAGCTATGTGTTACCATGGTTGCCGTTGCGCCTAATGTTTATGATTAGCGTGTTAGCGTCAGCCATGTTTTATATTTTCTTTTCTTTTTGCTACCATTTCCTGTGGTTGCTGAATTTTCCTTTTGCAATGTTTTTTTGTGCGTTTCTTTGTGTTTTTTAGTTAACATCTTTAGTGTGTGCTGCTGATTTTTTTGTGTTTTTCCAACCTGCCAACATGTGAACAGCTTCCTGGGGTGTGAATACTTGTGCAGTATGGCTGTGAATGTGACATACGCAGCAGCAGAGAGTCAAGCAGGTGATCTTTGCAGCGTTTTCGCCCGTCCCGGCGTAGCGGTTCTTCTTGGGCAGCAGCAGCACGAAGGACACGGCCAGAGACAGATGGTAGAAGCTGTGGACGTAGGCGTAGTCCCACTCCTGCAGGCCAAAACAAGACAGCCAGACTCTGTAATTAAAACCCAAACAATCGACTCGCAGATGAGCGGCAGACATTTATCTTCTGGGCTGGGCTTTGTTTTCACGATGAGGCACCTCAAAGTAGAAGCGCAGCATCAGAGCGAGGGCGCCGAAGCAGCAGCCTGGACCGACCTGCTGCGTGTAAACGCTCTTCTCCGGGTAGACGGCCCTCAGCTGCTTCATCTTCTGCAGCTGGAACAGCAGCACAACATCAACCAGACAATAACAAACCCGGCCGACTGGAAGCAGCACTATCAAAATAAAAGCTTCTTAAAATGAAGATCATGGAGGGAAATCTGGAAAGGAAGAACTCAGAATATCAGGAGAGGTTCTTCAGTCGTCACACAGTGACGTCACACAAATAATACAATTATTTGAGTTATTTAGAGAAAAAATAAGTTTACTTTTTATAAGCATATTGTAATTATAATATTGATTCATTTATAAATGTCACAGTTTCAACTAATTGTTTGGTTTACCAAATAAATATTTAGTTAGGGAGTGAAATATTTAGCGATGGTGGCCACGCCCCCTGCAAGGACACGCCTTGTCATACGACCACGCCCCTTTATAAGGTCACACCTTTCATATGGCCACGCCCCTATTAAGGCCACGCCCCCTGGACAAGCCCTTTCCCTTCAGTTTATTCAGCTTCCATGAACAAACTGGAAACAGGTGGTTTGAAATTAAATGTTTCAATGTTTAGTTTTCAACTAAATATTTAATTTGGAGCTAAATATTTAACCTGCTGACTAGATATTTATTTTCCAACTAAACATTCAGCTGCAAACTAAACATTTTTATTAGTTATCATGTTATTAATATATTCAAACTAAATATTTAATTGGCAAGCTAAATATTTAGTTTGAAACTGACATTTATAAATACATAAATAACATGGTGAAAATTGCTTTTCTCTAATGACAATCTAAATGACCCAAATTATTTCTGTTCATCTGTTATCTTTACAAATGGTGGCCCGTATCACTCACCCATTTGATGGTGATGATGAAGACGGCAGATCCGATTGGTCCGGAGTAGATCCCGTAGCCCCAGCGGTCCTGGTAGATCCTCACGGCGATGGTCAGCACTCCAAACATCGATATGGTGGAGCGCTGCGGCTCGTCAAAGTCTCCCAGAGCTGGAGAGACGAGACCGGAGACGGATCCAGGTCTTTACTGGACGCTACACCCAGTCACACCAGTGGCTGGACGCTACACCCAGTCACACCAGTTGGGTTAACATTCAGGTACAATAAAGTCAAATTAAGAGCAAATCTAAATGAACACTGCAGAAATACAAGACCTTTGGTCTAGTTTCTAGTGCAAATACCTTAGTACACTTAAATATTCAAAAGTAACTTTACAAGCAACCATTCAGCAAGAGCTTGTTTTAAATCAATATTATTTGTAAAAAGTTCTAGTTCCATTGGCAGATTACTTCACTTATGTGAGAAATGTCTTGTAATAAGTGAAATAATCAGCCGATGGAATAAGTATTGTTTTAAATCAATATTAGGGAATTATTGACATAAAACAAGCTCCTACATCTTAAATGTAATTTCATCTCATTTCAAGTGTACTAAGATATTTGCACTAGAAATTAAACCAAAAAATAGTTTGTAAGATTTTGTGTTTTTGCAGTGAACCAATCAGAAACTGGGATTTAATGTCATTTAATTCCAGATTAATTCTGATTGGAGCCCCAGCCAGCACAATGCTACACATTTTAAAGATATTTTTAGGGGCATATTTGATACAAGCGAAAGACACATGGACCAATCAGAAGACTCAGATGTTTGACATTTGGCACATCATTTGCTGCAGAGGCTCAGTCAGACGCAGGCGGAGCAAACAGTTTGCTTCAGAGCAGTGAGTTCGACTGAGAAATCAAAGACGCAGCAAATGTTGCAGCAACTGCAGCAGGCCAGGACATTTTGAGCCTGTGAGTGAGGCGCTGTCCGTCGATCCAAGTAGCATAAATATGGTTTTACCTACGAGCGTGACCCACATGGAGAGCGCCGTGCCGTAAACGCTGAAGTACTCCAGGATGTCGTATCTCATAAAACAGAGGATGGAGAGGCCTGGACCGTCGCACGCATGATAAATCTGCTGGAACGGAGTCACAAAGTTACATTTTCACCACGATAAACTGGCCTAGTCCAAGCCCGGGGCCGCTGAGACCCTTCACAATAAAGTTACCGCAACATGAGATTTTTATTCAGTGTAATAATCAGCTGATTCATTGCAAAAATTAAGTCTTTTTTTTAACATTAAAACTTCTAAACAAAGAATTTTAAAATGCAAAAATAATTTTAAAAAATGATGTCAACGAGAAATTAACAATTATAATTAACAAAATAGCTCAAATACACAATAATAGGAATTTTAAAATCAAATTAACCCTTTATCTGATCAATACTACATTAATAATAACTTTTATATATCATTGTGATTTTAAATTTTTCTTTTTACATTTTTGTTGTTTGACTACTTTGATTGTTGATTTACTTTGTTTATTTCAGTAACATTTTAAATTATTTTAACTGCTAATTTAATAATAACTATTAACTGATTTTTAATAACAGTCATTTAATTAGTAAGTATTTGGTTAATACATAAGCAATTAAAGTAATATTATTTAAATTTTTTGTATTTTTTCAACCAATCAAATCAAATTTAACATCATAAAAACACATGGGTTTCAGCTGTTTTGCAGTTTTCTGGAAGTTTGTTCCAGATTATGGAAACAAACTTTTTTGTTACAAGCTGATAAATTTTTCCCTAAGCTTATTTTTAGCTGTAATGAATAAAAAACAGACGGTGGGATTTACTGGTCGTCCTTTACGCTGCAGGGAAGTGAAACGGTTTTGGATTCTCACCGCGGTGAAGAACATGGTGAAGAAGTAGACCATGGCCTCGGTGTGGAAGCCCCTCTTGGCGGCCACACTGGCGGCCGGCAGGAACACCAGGCTGCTGGCGGTGGGGAGCAGCAGCTTGGCGATGAAGGCGCCCATGGCTGGATCAGACTGAGGCGGTGAAGCTTTCACAGGAGAACATTTCTGTCTGCTCTCTGTCGGTCAGCGGACAGCTGTCCACTGAAGCCATTTAAAGTTTAAACGTCCCTCAGATGACGGGGCCATGTGGGCTGCTGGGGCCGTGTTATTGGTGACCAGCTGTCTGCATACCAGCAACTTGACGCAGGGCGAGGACCAACATGGCCGACTGTTTCTGTGAACGGCTGCAGGTTGACGTGAAGCATCTGTTTCTGCGTTGAAACGGCTCTCAGGTTAGATTCTTCTCTTCCTGGTCCAACTGATCCTGACTTTATCTAAACACCTTCTGGTGATAATTCCTTCCATGTTGAGACCAACGTCAGCTGCGTTTCCATCTACCATGAAATAGCACAAATTGAAATTATAAAAATGAACTTGATTAATAGAAACATTCAAATAACAAAAACGCCTCAATAGAAAATAGAAAGAGAAACAAAGCAGCTGAAAATGGAACAAATGTTTAAGCTGTGGTCCCAATAGAACCGGGCCTACTGGACTACAAGGTGAGAAAACGCTGGATGGACGGCGATGTTCACAGGAGGCAGAAGTAGCAGAAACTGAGTCATTCCTTCTCCCTTTTCACGTGTTTGTTGACTCAATAAAACAGCCTGAATTCAAACTACATGATTTATATATAAGCGGCGTTTCTTCTGACACCAAAGCAAAACCCAAAAATTGTTGCAGAAGTGAAAAACTGTCTCAAAACAGACTCAAAATATGTTTTAAAAAACGATGGACATGTATAGATGGATGGTGTCTCCTTTCTTCTTCTTCTCCTCTGGAGGCTGTGAGTGACTGGGAGATGAAAACCAGTTTATGGAGCATCACTGGTGTATCAAACACCCACTTTAGGAGCAATTCATTACCACTGAGCAGGAATAAGTTTGGTGATATTTTGCTTTCTCTGAAGCCATTCTGAGTCTTTTCAGGACATTTAAGTGGATTTTTAGCCATAAAATCTTTTCCAATGAGCCTCAGCCTTCTTGGATTAGCAGGAGAAACTGTAATTCGTTGAATTTAAAAAACGTTTCTCTGCAGTCGAACCTTCAGTGCCATTCTCCAGCACAGCTTTGAGGCCAGTTTGATGATTTGTGTGGATGGGAGAAGAGAGGAAGAAATGCAGAGTGAGTCCAGCTTTCTGCAGCTCTCTGCTGCTTGGAGGGAATCCGTAGTTTTTATTTGTCACTTCCTGTCGGGGAGAAGATTTTATAGCCGTCTTCGCTCTGCGGTTGCTCGTCACGAGGCTGTATGTCTTCATTACTGGGTGTATAAGTGTTGAGCTGAAATCCTGCCGAGTTACGCCCATTTAAGTGCAGACATCAGCTGGGAGCACTGGTGAAATCCTGCGCTGCTCCAGCTGGAGAGTAAAAACCTCAAACATCAAGACGTGAAAGGTTTACTTTTTGGTTGATTTTTTATTTTTGTCTTGTTTTGATCTGTTTTATAACTGTGCAGCATTTGCTTTTGATTCAGATAAAAGAAAAACATTTCTGTTCATCTCAGTCATTATTAGGATCAAATAGATAGATTAATAACGAATAAACTAATCAAATATTAATTTTAAATGTGTTAAAGTAGCGTCACAGTGAGTCACACAAACTGCAGAAAATATGGAAATAGTATGAAAAACAGAGACCTGGAGTTTAAAGTGTTTCCCAGAGTTTTAGGACCAAAGCTGCTGATAGACCAGAAAAAAACCCTGATATTGGAAACACTTCAGCTAATACACCAATGTGTTTAGCGGTCTAGCATTTTTGCTCACTTTGAAAACGTACTTGGCTTCTCCTAAATAACATTTTCTGAATAAATTCCAAGGTGCTAATTTACTTGGATGTTTGTTAAACTTTCAGTTAAATAAAGTTCTGATTGTTTGCTAATAGCAGAGCTAAGCAAACACAACTTTTTATTTCTTCAGTTTAGAGCTACATGTAACACTGATTTTTAGATGCACTCTTATAACTGTGACTTATAAAATAAGCAAGTTTCCACCAGTTTACTACTGTTGATGCAGAGAGCGGCCATGTTGAAACAGAAAGTGGGGTAAATATGAGTTTGGACGGCGTTCCAGTTGATTTTTATGACTGGGAAGTTGGAATTCCTGAGTTCCAACTACAAACAGAATGCACCATTAGTGTGTTAGCATTAGCTTCTGCTAATTACCATGGTGGTATAGCACTTAACCTTAGCAGAATTAATGTCTATTATTACTGAATTACAGGTTTAACTGCTTAGTTATCAATGTTCATCGCGATCTGCAATGAAAAATCAAATGGAGAATATTCTTCAGACTTTATGTTCTGCACATTGACCAAATATTTTCCTATAACTATGTCAAATTAAACACAACTTCTGGACTCAGGGTTTTATATTAAAAAGGCAGAATATCTGAGCATCTCCTCACCAGCTAATAAAAGCTAACATGAAGTTGTAAGGCCACTTTGAGTGAAACAGCTGAACCATCAACACTGGACAGTCAACATCCACTTTTAACCCGACTGGACCAGAACCAGTTCAGTCCTATGATGGTCAAACTGTGTGAATGTAAACAAACCCCATGTGGCACATCAAGCTAATCTGTGTTTGCCTCCTAGAGAACCTTATTTGACTCTGACGGATGTCTGAAGACGGCGTGGCACCAGTTGGCTCTGCTGCTCCCCTCTCAGCTGCTGCACCTGCTCAAAGGCTGGAGGCAGCAGCACAAAGGCTGCAGTATCACAGAGGACTCTCACCACATGCCTCTGATTCCCAGGGAGTTTTATCAACCAGCGCAGGCAGAGGACCGGCGAGGCTAAACCACACCATCTGCCGGGAATCAACTGCAAATACGACACAAACAAATCTGTTGGCAACTCTGCAGTGCAAAAATAAAATCTTCTCTTCTAAGGCAGCAGCATAAACTCAGCCTGAAATCCAACCTTTAGAGGAGGAAAACAAAATGTTTCATCTTGTTTGTTGGATGAAAGCTCAATCTTAAAACTCAGAGGTTCGGTAAAGTTTATCAGACTCCTCACATTATGCGTGACAGCAGGACAGAAACATTTTTTTTTTGGTTGGCGTCTGATGGTTGTTATGGAAACCCGAAGGTCCCTCCTCGGTCCAGTTCTTCATATTTATACTCCAAGGAAACAAAGTCATGGATTAGAAGTTCCCAGGAACTCTGAACTAAATAAAACAAAACATTCCTTTTAGTTTCATGTTTTGAATAACTAAAAGGTATTTTGTTATTTTTAGTTGGTTTTATTTATTCTACTTTTCCCTGGATCCTCTTCCTTCTGTTCATTTTAACCATGTTATGTCCCGGCGTTTGGATTTTCAATAAATGTCCACATTTCACATGATTCTGCCTACAAACCGCCTGCGTTTGGTGCTGCAACGCTGCAAAATGTGACAAAATATCCATGATTTTTCATTTCTGTATTAGGAATTCATAGCATGTATTACATCTTCTTTGCCTGATATTTTTCCAACTGAATAATATAAAAGGCCGACTTTTTCTTAATTATTATTGCAGGAATAATATTAGAGCAACAACAAAGGCTACTGACACATATTTATCAGAGGTGCTAAAATAATTAGTCCATATCTGAGTCCTTTGTGTTTCTCTCTAAACATTCACACCAGGCCCGTTTAATCGCTTTAATCCAACTCCAGTCCGTTTGTCTAGAAAGTCCAGTTGGTTTGGGGAGGTATGACTGTGTAATTGGACCAAAAAACAAACCTCGATCTCGTTCTGATGACATAGTGCATATGTGAACGCCAAGTGGAAAATCAGGAAGCAGACTACAGCGTAGGGCATTCTGGGTAAATATAATCAAAACAAACATGCTAGCCTAGCACTAGCCAGAGAAATGACTTGTGGTCTTTAGAGAAATCCCAGAACCGCTCAAATCTGACGCCACTCCGTCTTTGTTTACATTTCGTGAAAAAGTTAAGTTGCTCTCAGTGACTTCAGAGGTTTTGTTGTTGTTTCCTTCAGTGGTTCTTGCTGCAGCGCCCCCACAGGTGAGGAGGGGAACAGGTTAGTCCCCAATTGAACCACATTTACCGGACTATCAGGTGTGAAAACATCCTTGGTCAATTTGTTGGCTGATTTCACTTAAGCTGAAGTACAGCATTCATCCACCTTCAGGGTGATCCTAGGCCGTTTCCAGGTCAGGTTCTGTAGTTTTGGTTCTGCTGCAGGGTATCCTCCCTTTAGACAACAGTACCAACCCCAGGTGTCACATCATGGGCTTCCATGACAATGTCTAGTGGCCCAATGTTGGAGCTAGTGGGTTTTTGGAACCTTTGACAGGCTGTCCTTCTGCATTGTGATGTAAAGATTTCCCCAAATTATCGCATTTTACAGACATTTGCTGTTTTTTTAAGTTTTCCATGTCATGAGACTTATGGGAGCAACTTCATGACACATTTTTTGACTAATGTGTTCAATATTACTTGAGACATGAACCAAGGATTAAACATTACCCTCTGCAGCCATGAGGAAAGCCATGCGTTTGCAGCACCAAACGCAGGCAGTATGTAGACAGAACCATGAATGACGGTGCAGGTGTTACCGCTTCTCTATCACCCCAGATACACCGCATGCGTCTCCGCTGCGCACTTCACCTTACCTGACCCGGCTGGTTCAGAGCACAGATATCTGCTCATCAGAAATTGCCAGTAGACTTCTGAGTCAACATTGACAGTTTCTGAGATTGTTGAAAGCAACTGAGCACGATGTGTCACCAGATCACATCAACACTGAACAATTTCCAAATAAATGCAACTTATGCTCCAGTGTATCTTGTATGTTTTTTTCTTTTCATGTCACATTTTTTGACTAACGGTTTGTTGTAAAAGTAGAAATGCCATTAATTTGCATGGAATTCAATACTACAACTTTTATTTTGAAGGCCACTGCTTTCCTAATGTCACCAGTGCCTTTATGTGGCTCAGCAAATATGTTAACAGCCCTTGAAGAAGTTCTTTGAACTTAAATATGTCAGCTAGCGTCAAAGAGGAAAAAGTGATGCAGAATGCAGAGTTTATAAGAATAATTGCCACCCCTGACATGGATCCAAATACCACCGTTCCTTCAGAGTTTCATGCTGTGGATGCTACTAAATGATTTTTAAGAAATGAGAAGTAGAGGTCATTTAGTCCAATAATTCATCTTAAACATCTACATTATTTTTCTTTTAACTGTGTTTTATCTAGCATCCAATAACTGAGCAAAGACAGTTTTCTTCCTCTGAATATTTCTCACTGCGGTTTCGTTTATGACACTTTTAATTGCTCTTTGTCTGGAGGCTCTAACCCTAATGACTCCCAACACTTTGCATCCTGCTAATGGGCACGCTCCAAAACACACACACACACACACACCCGTGGGAGTGTTACTTACATTCACTCAGCAGTCTTTATTAAACTCTCACATCAAGGTGGAACGCTTGAATTACTGGTGGGATCGTATTGCTCTGGTCTGGCAGACGGTGTGAACTGCCTCCATCAGCAGGGAGCTAAAGCTAAAGAATAGGACCTCAGCAACACACGTCAGGTCCAACAGTGTTGCTTGAATGTTGCCTGTTTTCTATTACGGTCATTATTCAGGCTGTTTGGCTGCAGAGAAGATGCTAAACATGTTTTCTTTTTATTTTATTTTGAAGTGTTTATTTTGTCCGCTTGCAATGTCAGCCAAACTTCATCTTATAAAAATCCTAGAGGGTTTTTGTGGGCTGGAAAATGTCCATAAAAGCTGTCCGTCCACATGTCCCTCCGTCCATTCGTCAACTTATAACTGTTTTCTAAATAACTGAATCTGAACCAACTCTGATCTGTAATGTTGGATAAATAAATTGTGGTGTATTCTAACTGGTTAATGAAATGGAGAAGTTGATCTGACCAGGAAGCGAACAGACGATTGAGAGGACGCTCTGGTAATGACAGGAGGTAAGTTCACAGACCTGAAAGTAAGACCATGAAACATGGAATGACACAGAAGAAGTTCAGCACAGTGAAAAGACAGCTGTAGCAACAGAGGAGCGACTGAGTGAGGTAGAGAGGAAAGAGGGAGCGGCGAGAAAAAACAGCAGAGGGAAAGATACAGGAGACGAGCTGAAATCATAATAAAACATGAAGGACTGAGACAGACAGGGGAAAAAAAGGACAGGAAGACAGCCTAGAAAGACACGGTGGTCCTCAGACTTCTCTGCTTCACATCACTCACCTGGATCTTCTGGGCTCACCTGGCGGTTCCTCGTGTCCCGAAAGGAGTCATGTACAGAAGGAGATCTATGAGCCAGTTCAGATGAACAGAAAAGAAACAAAAAAAATCACTGTAGGAAATTAAAGGAAAGAAACAGACACAGATGGATGCATTTAGGTTTACAAAGAGGCCCTGAACCTGCTGCTGAATCAGGGAAAGTTCTGGGAACCATCCCACAGACGAAAACGTCTGAATCTGTTTAAAGAAATTACAGATTTCTTTAACTTTATTAAGATATAAAAATTGGACCTACTTGCTCCCCGGTTAGAAACTGAGACAAAACCTTTGTCTTTCTCGCTATCTGACATTAAATCGAACTAAACCTTTTATGTTAGGACCACATCTGCTAGAAAAAGTAGACAAAACCCCGAAAATTCCTAAAACAGAGACCCTCCTCTCCATGACCACGCCTTGGCATCTTATCCAGGAACAACACAGGATGGTGACGAGGTAAAGGTCCATGCTGCCCCTGGGAACCAGCAAACCAACCCAGCAAAGCAAATGTGAACCAGTTTCGCCATGGCATTGGGTCCATTGTTCCAAAGCGAGGAACCGTTTTAACCTCATGGATAAGGTCCACCAGACCCTCTGACCACCACTAACAGGGAAAGCAGATTAATTGTCTTGCCCAAGGACACAACGAGTGAGACGGACAGATTGGGAGAACCCAGCAGTTAAAAGCTGAACTCCCACCTTCTGAGCCATTATGAATGAACTGATCCACTTCTGACTCCCTGAGGGGATCAAGGCAGTCTCTGCCATCATGATGGAATCACCTTACAGCTCCGACCATCTAGACAAAGAACATGGTGACCAGACTGAGCAGATCCGCAAAGTGCTCTTTCCACTTACTAACAATATCATCAGTCCTGGTCAAACCAAACACAGCCAGAGAAAGTCCTGCTTTCCTTTAGGTCAACAAGAAGTCATTTTCAACAACCTCCTCAAATTCCTCCCTTTATGTAGCTTTTGAAGCTTCAGACCTTCTGGATGCCTGGTTCCTGTCTGCTTAAGGTCAAGCCCTGAAGCCAAAGTGCAACTTGATGGGTTTCACACTGTCAACCACCAGTGGGTCTTCTGGCTGCTGTCAATGTGGGTACCAAAGACGTCCTGGACATGGCCCATTCAGACTTTATGTTTCCAACTAACCTCAGAACATGAGAGATGTTGTCCCAAAGCTTTGAGCCATATAATTGTTTCCTTAAAATACAAAGGAACCTAATGTGGTCAGAAAAAAGCACTAAAAATTAGCAAACATGGAGCTAAACATTTCGTTTGTTCTTTAGAAACATAAAGAACTTTGTATCAAGTCTACTTTAGACTTTGCAAGGTACCAATCAACCAGAATGCCGTGGAGCTAATCAATGTCTGATTTGGTAGATGTTTGCAGTGACAGTGGAGATGAAGAAAGGGGTGAAAGACTCTTACAATCCAAGGCAGGAGGAGCAGAGCAGAGGAAGAGGTGATTGATCACGGAGTCTGAGTCTGTCAGAGGCGTTAGTGCTGATCGAGTGATTCTTCTCCTGGGTTAAGGATCCCTTATCCTTCATCCAAAACCAAACAGTTGACGTGAGGTCATGTGGCTGCAAGGCGTCTTCCAAGCAACACTTAGATAGTAATTGGCCTGTAGCAAAGTTTTAACCAAAACTTTCTGGTTGCTATGGAGCAAATCAGTGTCAGGTAGAAAGTATGATTCAGAGCTGCAGTCAAAGTACCTTAAGGACACAAGTAAGAAGATGTGAAGTTGAGACTAATGAACTGATTACTAAAAAAAAACAGTCAGAAAGCAGAGCAGTCAGCCAGACTCCTCTGGTCCTCCCACCTCCTCCTCCTCCTCCTACAGCCTAGACAGAGGAGGAGGAGGAGGAAGAGGAAGAGGGATGCAGGGAAAGCACACCTTACCTCCCTCCCTTTCTTCATCCCTCTTTCTATCCCTCCTCACTCCACATTGACAGCAGCTCTCATCACAACTCAGCACTGCTGTCGCCGGCAGGCTGAAGCACATTCAGGCACACACACGTTAAATCACACTCACTGACGCTGAGTGGCATCTTCAGCACAAACCAAGACGCCCCTGGACTGCTGCAGGCGAGGTGAGTGAATATTTGGGAACTCCTCTGAGTGTGTTGCTGCTGTGCAGTTTGTGTGATTTCTGTGTTTGGACGCCTGCATGTGCTGTTGTGGTTTCCCCTCTGCTCTGTGTGTGTGTGTGTGTATTTGTGTGTTTATGAGGCACAGTAGAGCCAATGGGAATTGTGTTTTGCACCAGACCAAAACACATCCACAAAATAATGCTGACTCGCTCTCAGAGGAGTGTGTGTTCCTGTGCAGGCATGCGTGCATGTGTGTTCCTGGAGAGGCCCGAAGTCTGACTGGAAACTTGTCAGCTGTTGGGAGATGTGAGTGTAAACTGGTGAGGTAGAGGCTCACTGTGGGTCCAACACGGCTTGTCTGGGGAGTTAAGGGGATAGAAATCCTACGCTGAACTTTTTCAACCATTTTCTGCTTGATGCAGAAAATGTTTGCTTTCAAAAAATGCTCATGCTGTTTAGAGAAAAACATGTTTCTGGTCATTGTTGAACTCCGTTAACACTACGGCTGTTTTCACTGTCCGTCAGACTCGGTTTGATTACGGACCAAAATGGCAGCACTTGGTTTTCAGCTGCTGTGGTTTGCTTTCACACTGCACTGTCAAACAATCCAAACAGTTTGAGCAACCTGTTCATCTCCTCGTATGTGGGGGCACTACACCAAGAACTACTGAGGGAAACGACAAGAAAACCTCTGAAGAAGACAATGACTGCAACTTCCTTCTTCACAAAACCTAAACTAAAATGGAGTGGCATTATATTTTAACTTTGGAGAATTTCTCCTCCTAACTGAGCCATTTCTCCCACTGGAGCTGGACATGCTAGCCTATTTTAGTTGTGTTTACCCAGCATGCCCTGCTCTGTAGTCCACTTCCTGCTTTTGGAGTGGTTTCTGGTGCGCTTGGCGTTCACATCTGCATTCGAACCTCAGCAGAGATCACTTAAACCAAACCAAGATTGAGGTTTGTAGGCGGACCAGATTTCACTTTTTGGTCCGCATCAGTTTGATTACGCATTCACACCTCCACAAACAAACAGGACTTTCTAGGCAAACAAACTGGACTTCCAGTCAAAGAATTAGGTAAACTTATCTAAATTAGTTAACATCTGTTAACTCCTGTGCTCATATTGTCCACTCTTTAGCTAGGTAGTACAAGTGAAGAAAGAAAAAGCTGATAGAAATAGATTTGAGCTCTGCACATGTTGCAAGGCGCTTTGATGTGTTATGCAGTTTTAATGCAGACCATCTGATGAACTCTTTAGCTATGTATTGTAAATTAAAGCCATTAATCATGTGAGGAAGTCAAGTCAACATGGATCAGAGCAACAACATCTAAACCGACTCTTTTGTTCCTGATCCAAGCAGTAAAGATTTTGTGGAGAGAAGATGCAGTAAACATTTCTGAGTACAGTGTTTAATCCGCATCTTAATCACAGTAAAAGTGTGCGATCTATTAAAATTTTATTAGATCAATTACTCTGCCTTCTCAAGTCTCTGCATTAAAACCCTCCAGCACTTCTTTTCAAATCCAGATGAGCTGAACATAGCTGCGTTCCTGGAAATCCTGGCTCTGAAGAACTTCAGTAAGCGCCGTCCTCCCTCCGGTTCCTTCCTCCCATCTCTGATCCGATCTCTTTCTCAGTCATCATTCCTGTGAGAGGAGACCGCGGAATGAGTCCATTTCTCGACAAACAGACACCCACAACCAGCCTCTCGCCTCCCAGCGTCTGACCGATGCTGGGGTTTGTCTAATTACCAACGTGTCATTCGGCTTTTCGTCGCTAAGAAATGATCAGAATGCAGCGGTCGCCTTTCCAACGCTCAGTGGCTGCTTCCTGTAGCTCTCTAAGTTCCTGGATCGGGAATCGCCAAAGCTCCACAGGTGACGTTTACCTCAACCTTTCCTCCTACAGCCAATTGGGAATCCTGATCTTAAGACAGAAACACAGATGAGAATTGAACCAGCAACTGTGTGAGCCTGGTTGATACTTGCTGTTGATGTTACCCAACACACAGCTGGAATGAAGTGAGTGAAATGAGCCAGAAAGATTCAAGCAACAGCCATGATAAGATATCAAAGTTCCACAATGGCTCTGGTGCTTCCTTTACTGCGTTTCATTTGATCGTTTTCTTCACAATGACTCAAAGTCAGGAATTATCTGATTCATCTGAGATCAGAATGTGTGAACAGCAGGTTTTCTGACCACTGCCTTTGTCTTTATGACCTGTATCTGAATTTACTGAACTACTAAAGCCTCTTTGCTTCAAATCATTAAAAGTACTTTAAAGCACTTTTCAGACGGCAGTGGTTCAGGTTGGCAGAGCAAGTTGGTCCTGGACCTGTAGCTTCCTGCTGTGAACCCCGTGTCCTTCTTCCCCCTAGATAACAGAAAGGTGTTTGGCCGGTAAGAACATCTGACATAAAATCTTTGCCAAGTCTGTGTGCACACAGCTGTAGAGTAGAAAGAACTTTTAGTTGGGATTCTCAGATTGTTCTTCCATGGGAATCCTTCTTAAGTCATAAAAACAAGAGTCACCTTTCACCCAATTTCACCACCACTAGTGTGTGAATGTGTGTGTGGACGATGCTGATGTCACCACAGAGACGATGGCATCTTTTGCTGATGAGGAATTTGTCTTTTGACTCATAGCAACATGATTGCTTGTCTAGACAGTCTGGTTCATTTGGGAAGGTGAGAATACGTAATCAAACTCTGGTCTGCCTAAAAACCTCGGTCTCAGTTTGGTTGTAGTGAACTCTGGTGCAGCTCGAGTGCATATGTGAACGCCAGGAAGTGGGCTACATTGCAGGGCATTCTGGGTAAAAACAACCAAAGCAAACACTTGAATCTATCGCTAGCGGGAGAAATGTCTTGTGGTCTTTAGCCAAAGACAAACGAGAAATTCTCCAACTGCTAAAATCTGACGCCACTACAGTTCAGTTGAAATTTCATAAGAAATCAAAGTTTTGCTCAGTGTCTTCTTCAGAAGTTTTGTGTCATTTCCTTCAGTGGTTCTTGGTACAGCGCCCCCACAGGTGAGGAGGGGAACAGGTTGTTCAAAGGGTTTGGTTCACTTGACACAGTGCAGTGAGAAAGAGAAGCTGAAAATGTCAGAAATATTGCAGTTTTGGTTCCCAGTTGAACCGAGTCTACCATCAGTAGGAGTCAGTTGAAGTTGTTTGAGCATCTCATTTGTTGAAGGTTTTAAAAGGACGCACCACTTGATAGAGACTTTTAGGCAGACCCAAAAGACGAGCTGGAGAAAGTCTTTTGACTCATAGCAACATGAGTCAGTCAGGGCTGAGTTAGTCATCCTTTTTACTGTGGAAAGGGATGACTGGGTTTCCCTCCTGCTACCTCTCTGAACCGATCTCAGGAAAGTAAACAGGAGGATGGAAAACAGAGAGAAAAACTCCTGGTGATTGTTCACTTAGACTTCTCTTCTTTCAAATGTCTGTGCATCATTGTGACTTACAGGACTTGTCTGTATGTTAGAGCAATAAAAGATATGAATGTAAATAACCCTGAAAACCTTAGAAACAGAAAACCTATTAGAAGATTGGAAATCTTGAATCAGAACATTAATCCTGGATGGATTAATAAAACGTTCAAAGCTTTATGTTCCACCCTAGTTAAATACGTTCTCTTCATGATTCATACATGTAATTAAACCTTAAACGGTTGGATTATTTCAGGTCTTCCTATAAAACATCTTCATTTGAAAGACGATATTTGTATAACAGGTGTCGGGCAGCGTGCTCGGCTCCAGTCCGGCGTCCTGGGGGACAGACCTCTGCTGTCCGTCTGTCTCCTAAGGTTTCCACGACTACAAAAACAAGACGGAGAGGCGAGGGGCCCCAGGGGTCCATCAGGGTGGGGAGAGAGTTCGGGAGCAGGGAAGACGAGGGAACTGTGTTTACTTTTGTCTTCTTTTTTTTTTTTTGTCTGCCCTGCTTGGCTGCTGGGAAACGACAGCAGAGTGAGGAAGGAGAGAGGAAGACTCTGTCTGGACGGCAGCAGGCCGACTGCAACCTGCAAACCTGGGATTGGTTTCCTGTAGCAGCTCAGTCCCAGCTCTACGTGATCGTATCTTTCATCCTAACGTTGTAGAAACTAAAGAGCGCTTTGCTACACTGAGGACAGATGGTCCTCTTTACTGAAGGAAAACAATCATTATGTTTTATTGTTCAGTTCAGTTTGTACAACCAACAGAGAAACAAACTTCATCTCAAGGCAATCTGAAGCACTAAAGTACAAATATGTGTATAATTCTGTTTAATTTGCTCCAAATTCAGGTAAAGCAATTAAACACAACATGACTAACGTAATGTCCAGTTCACACGGAAACATTTTTATCCGGCTCTTTCCCTTCCAATCTTAGGAACGCTCTGAGTACCTGGATGGCTCTTAAAGTAAACGTAGAAGTTATTCCTGCCGTGTGTGAAGAGTGATCTGCTCCGCTTGGAAAGACGTTGGGACCGCTTCAATCTCAAATTGGGGTAAATTGTAGGACAAGCGAGAACAAAGACTGTTAAATGAAACGTGTAGCTAATCTGAAATCGAGAGGTTTTATTAGATTTCTGACCCGACATCTAAACGTTAGTGAGAGAAATGTGTTTGTGTGCGGCGTGTTGTCTTTGATTTAATCTTTTATTGGCGTGTGTGAAGTCTCTCAGGTTTTGAAAACCTTGGCATAACTCCAGTTGTCTAAGATACCAACCACTGGAAAGTTATCTAAGGAAGACCAATCAGATACATTGAATCTTGACTTTCCTGCACTTGAGCAAGCATGTGGCGACAGTGGAGAGGAATGATTTCCTTTCAACAGGAGGAGATCCAGCAGAACTGAGGACAGACAGAAACATTCATCCTGCGGCTTGGTTACTTTGGTCTGAATCAGTCCATGAATTTGTTCACCTGTAGCTTTTTCTGGTGGTTCAGTTTCTTTTCATGCAGAAAACCCAAAGCAAACAAGAACTGGAACATTTGGTCTGTTTATGGGTCAGTTGGTTTGGGCCGGCAGAACCAGATGTACACAGGAAGCAGATGGTGTGAAATCACGTCACTTGGGTTTCTGGGAACTAATTCAGGTAAAATACAGAGAGATTATGAGAAGACGTTTTAAATGTTGGACTTTATGCTTTATGAAAAAAAAAACCTGCGTCCCAAAATGCAACGCTAACCGGGCCACAGAAAGGGATGTGGCTAATTTTAACTAAACAAAATTTCTAAAATAAGTAAAATATAAATAATACAAAGTAGGATTGCTCGAAGTGGAATATCTAGAATGAGTTGAATAATCCTAGAGAGGTTTAGATTTAATAAATTAATAAATCCTAGAAATGAAGGGTAAAGATTAAAATTCTTAATTCAACTCAGCTTAAATAGTGCAGAAATCCATTTTTACAGTGTACAGTACATGATGATATGATGAATGAATGAACTGAGGGAAAGTTCAAAGGTCTAGTCATGAAAAAATGGCAATAAGATTTCTAAATACTATTGTGGGCCACACACAATACACTGTAAAAAAAAAACATTAATAAAAAAAGTGATTTCAGAAGGGCACTTTGTCCAGAGGAAAAGAGCAGGCACTCTAGCACCACCTAGAGTCTGTCTGTGAAAGTCCCTGTGCTCATTTATTATTACAAAATTACACATTTTCTATGATTTAACAATCATATTTTATGTTTCTTTCTATTGTTTCTGTTTTTTGGTCTCTATGGGAAACGACTTTAAGATTTTGGCAAATGACGTTCAAAGTAAAACAAGTTTTCAAATAAAAGTTTTAAAAAGAATAACTTGAACCTGACTTCAGAGATAAAATATTTCATTTGCAGAAAGAGAAAACGTTTCAGCTGTGGTTTCCTGGCTGGCTGGTTCACATCATCATCCTGAGGATGACGGTAGTTTTTAATCCAGTTGGAGGTTTTGCTCCTGCTGAGGCAGAGTGGGAACATGCAGAACGATGATGAAGGTGCTTCCCTCAGCGGGGGACGCTGTACACCGAGAACATTTGCTGGAAATTTAGCATTTTGGCCAAATTTCCCCAATAAAGTTTGTATGCAAACGCAAACGGCTGAGCTCAAAGTCAGAATCTGCTCAATCGTTACTAATGTGTGTGTCTGTAAACAGCAGAGAGGAGGAGTAAGACATGCCTGTGTGTGTTTGGGATACCTGCGTATGAGCTCCAGTGTGCACAGAGCCGCAGTGTGTGCCGGCGCTGAGTCATGCCACTGGCTGAGTGTGTGTGCACGTGTATCCGTGTCAGACAAAGCGTCCGTCTCCTCCCTGAGTGTGTGTCTGGCAGCTGGCCGCGCTCCAGCTGCGTCTGGTTGGATAATGAAGTCCAGGTGTTTCTGCGGCTGCTTCAAGACACCTGCCACCAATATTTAAAGCAGAGAAAGCCAGACTGCAGAGGGTGAGACCAGCTGCTTGCTTATTTTATTAAGACCTGTCCTAAAACTGGGAGTTTAGGGATCAATGAGCCTGTGCTGGTAATCAACATCCTCCTCTGAGGAGCCTCTGCAGTTTGGATAAAACATGCACATGCAGGGAGGTTTAAAGCACATTCTTCATATAGTTAAAACCCAAATTAAAACAGTTAGGAGAGAAATTTATAGGGAACAGTTTGAGCAAAAACACCCAAAGGAGAAACAACAACGGCAGATAATTAGTGGCAAAGATAATGGCCGACAATTAACCTGCTAAAGTTCAGGAGATGTACTCAGAACATCAACAAGAAGTTCATTAGTGATCACTTTTTCCCTCTGCAGCGAAACGTGACTGTGGTAGAAACTGTAACTAGAAATGTTGAGACGGACGTGGAGGCAGTGGCTCAGCTGCATTCGGTACAGGTCAAAGGTCAACAAGTCAGATTCAGAAGGTGAAGGACAACGTAAAATCCAACAAAAGTCAAAGAAGAGTGGACTGATAGACCAACGCAAATCATTTCAGTCCAAAATTTCTTTACTTTTAACGACTGTGTAAAAGTAGAAAAGTAAGAGCAAAAGTCATTCCAGCAGCAAAACTCCCACAACCAGATGGATAAAAACAAGCAACATTTCATCCAAAAACAGGAGGAACAAAAGTCTAGAAAAAGAACAATCAGATTTAGATCTGGACTTTGACTAGGCCAGTGGTTCTTAGCTAGTCTTCTTATAACATTTACTTATCTTTATACAAACCACTGGAATCAACATTGTATCATCATTATCAAAACAGATTCATAAAATTATCACTTGTTTCTTCATTGAAGACTGTTTGACGTTATTATCATGTAACACACTTGAACTGCCTTGTCACTGAAATGTACTATAGAACTAAACTTGACCTAATTTTATGTAAAAATGTAAAGTTTCTCAGGGTTCTCTAACCAGATGATAACTCAAAAAACGGATTAATTGAATTTTTTCAGTGAAATTTCCTCTTAAGTCTTTGGGACTTCACTGAATCCTTGAATTTCAGGAAACTCCTTTGAGAAGCCTCCTTTTCCTGTGAGTCTGTGTCTGTTCCTGCAGCCTTTACATACAGACATGTACATTTCCTTATGGTCTGTGGAACTAAACAAAGGCCTACCTGTGTAGCAGCGAAGGGAAACTTCCCTTCCTCCTTCCAGCGCTTTAGGGCTTGTTTGGCTTTTTAAAGTCCAGCTCACCCGTCTGCACCACCTGTGGCCTCTCGGCGGCCCATCTGCGTCACGCTCCACCTGCCAGCAGCCGTCTGCGCGGACCGCCAGCCGGTCTGCACGGCCCAGAAAACAGATGTTACTTTGTGTTTTGGCTGCTTGGAATTGGCTTATATTCAGATGCATCAAGTTTATATTGAAGCTTCGTGTTATGCAGGTAATTCTGAATATTTACATGGGTTAAAGGGCAAGTTATTGATTAATGAGTTGATTGATTGACTAACAATTGATGAGCGTCTTTTTAAAAAAAAAAAAAAATCTGTTTTCTCTTGTACCGTGTGGGCTGATCATCTTTCAAAGAACTTCATTTTTCATAATATGCTGATAAAAGACCATCATTCATTTTATAATGCTAAAAATGAATGATGGTTTTGTGTCAACTGTATTAAAGCTGCAGCATGTATGTAGTTTTTTACATATTTGTTTATGGTATAAGAGATAATCTTCTTCCAGTGCTATCTAGAAACAAGCAAACAGAGCCAGGAGGAGGGTCTTAGCACTGCCAATCACCACTCCATGTGGTGCTGCTCATCCCCCTATCTTTGCTACGATATCGCTTCTCCCCTATCTTTTCATAGATTATAGGTCACATATTATACTGTCACAACATGGTGACAGTTTTAACAATTATGTAAATAAAATACTGTTTTTCAATAAAAGTTACATACTGCACTGTTATACTGACTGAATAAACAGAAAATTGTGGGTTTCTTACATTATTAAACTTAGACAAATATATAAATATAAAAAGACAGGAACCTCTTCAGTTGTTGGATAGAAAAATAAAACATGTGAAGAATAAAATGTGAAACAATTCATTCCCCATAAGCAGAGATGTTCATACTATAGAAGTTACGATAGTCTTCAAAATCAACCTTGCTGATTAGCATCGTGTCTTTTTCTATCAGGTAACATTATTTCTCGTTTTCGCTCCTTCGCTCCTCTAACATTTCTGTAATAATTGTCTAAATGTTTTCTCTGCTCGGCTGAATGAAGCGCTATTGAGGTCAAACGTAAAGAACTTGTCGAGTGTTTAAATATCAAAACAAAAGCGCATAAAGTGCATTTTGTATCTCAAACCGGACTCAGTTCTGACCTTTTCCTTTTCCAGTTCTGGTTTTGCCGCCATCTTTACTCCTGGCTCCGTGTAAGGATGACCAGCGGCGCCCTCTGCTGGCTGGCGGCCAAACTACAACAACAATAGGCTGTCCAGCTGGACGTTATTAGAAAGTCGATTGGAACTAATTTAAATCTAATTAACCATTAGTCAACAATTAGTAGTAAGTCGATTGATTGTGTATCTATATCTATAGTTAAACCGGTCCAGGATAATCCCAGTAAGTCTCCTGTCTGCTTGGAAATGTTGGCTTAGCTTCATGCTAGCTACTCAAACCGCTACAGTTGTGTTTCAGAAAGCGAGATCACTGCAGTCAGAGAGGAAATATTAAGACTCCTAATGAGTTCTCTGTGCATGAAGCAGCCGAGACTCTCGTGTGGTTTTGGAAGCTGAGAAGCCTTAAATTGGAGCTGAAAAAACCGCCCACATGTCTGGGCTGAAAGCTTTCATCCGCAGCTCATGTAGCTGCCGCAGGAACCCATTAGCGGTGGCGATGCTTCCCTCCAGACCCCTCGGTCTCTGTCAAGCAATCATCGCTTTGCTGTTTTTATCCAGAAACGCATGGAGGTCTGCGGCCCGAATGCAGACAGCAACCCCTGCATGCATGTTCTGAATGTTTCGGTTCTGCTGGAGACAAACATGCAGATCCATATAGAGATGTTGAAACTGAGTGTTTTTCCTTTGCTCTGTGCAGGATGAGGGTGTGGTCATGGGAGCAGTTTGGGGAGACAGGTGTGGTCCTCCTTGGCTTCCTGACACTGGCCATGTCTGTGGGAAACCTGTCCTCCAGAGGCCTGCAGGTACACACCACTGCAGGAGAACACTGCAAAAACACAAAAACTTATCAAGTATTTTTATCTACTTCCTACTGCAAATAACATAGCACATGAAAAATAAGACAAATCTAACTTACCAGTAGCTTTTCAGCAAAGAGGAGCTCGCTTTAAGTCTATAATACCTTAACATTGCAGTATAATATGAATATTTTCTTACTTATTTGTTGAAACAGTCTATGCCATGTCAGTTTGGTGTGACAGATAATCTGTGAAAAATCGAGTTTTTCTCTCTTCTTCCAGCGCTAACTAGAAACAGCCAATCAGAGCCTGGAGGCGGGTCTTAGCGCTGTCAATCACAATCTGTTTAGCTTCTCATCCTTTCTCCACATCGCCTCCACACGCTCTACTATGCTGCAGCTGGTATAGCTTGTTGTGAATGCACAGTCTAGGTTTCTTGTAATGGTGAGTTGTTTCTCCATTCGTTAAGTACGTTAAGCCCCGCCTCTTGGCTCTGATTGGTAGTTTTTGTTCGGAAGCAGTGCGTTTCTTCAGACAGCAATATTATCTGATGGAGGAGGTGGAGGAGATCGAGCTTTTCACAGATTGTCTGAATCATAACAAACTGTCATAATATGGTGACATTTTAACAAAAGTACATACTAATGTCAAAGTAGCTTCACTGGCAGATAATTTAACTTAAAACAAGACATTTTTCCATATTGCAAATGAAATGATAAACCAGTAGAAATAGAACTTTTTCATCAATGTTACGTAATTATTTACTTAAAACAAGCTCCTATTTCTTGCTGAAAAGTTACTTGTAAGTTAATTTTGTCTTATTTCAAGTGTACTAAGATATTTGCACTAGAAACTGGACCAAAAATACTTGGTAGGATTTAGTGTTTCTGCAATGAACTGATCATGCATTAAACCAATGCTGACAAAAGGAATAGACATCCATCTTTAAAAAAATGACGTCACTTGTTGCATGTAATCAGATTAAGTTTGTCAAACTTACTTTATTTTAACATGACAAGTTAATAAACTTAATTTATTACTTGGATAAACTTAATCTGGTTACTTGTAACAAATTAACTGAATTTTTTTAAGTTGGATCACCTGTTTGCTTTGTACAACCGTTTCTTCTTGCATAATTATTGTGATGTAAAGCACTTTGAACTGCCTTGTTCCTAAAATGTGTTATTTAAAGGAACTTGATTGATTGATAATTATGATTGAAAACAGATTAGATTTTATTAAAAAAAAAAAAAGAAATTAAAAATGTAGAATAAAACAATAAATTGGATCCATTTTTTCTTTCTGAGAGGGCCAAGAGAGTGAAGGAGAGTGAAGGAGGGCCACATTTTAGGAATTCAATAAAACATTTTGAAAGTGGTCTTTCATCTTCCTTCACAAATATGAGCTAAGATGTTCCATCAAATCCCAATAAAACACATCCAGGTTTGTGTTTGGAATAAAGAGTCTCAAAGTCGTCCAGTTCAGGTGTTTAAACTCCCTGAGAAACACAGAGAGGTTGATAATCTGGGTGTCTGCGGTGGAATCGGCCTCATAAATCTGGACTCTGTCGCTCCGTGTCTCTCAGTCTGTCTGGTATTTGCCGAGTTTCCCTCACAGCTGCGCTGCCTCACACCTTTACAAGGAGCTCAGCGCACATTCCAGCGACCCCTCGGACGGATCTGTTTGAATAAATGGATGCCGCCTTCAGCCCGGGCTAAAGCTGCTAATCCACGCCAGGAATGTGGGAAGCGCACCGAAGCCTCCATACAAAAACATGATGGCCGTCACTTCGCGGGCCGGGATTTGTTCTGGTTCCTGACGCACGCTCCCGTGACGGTCCAACAATCCTACAGCTGTTGTTGTTACTGTCAGGAGCTTAGGTTCTCTACACACAACACGGGCCATCGGCAAAACAAACCGGTTCTGCTGCGTTTGCACCTGAACACACCAGAACCGACCAGGTTCTGCTTCACCGCTTTGGTTTAGGAGCATTTTTATTCCAAGAGAAGTGGATCATCATTTACGGGAGATTAGAACCAATCAAATAGTAATAAAAAAATCAATAATGACTTTTTCTCTGAATTATTGCTTTTTTTTAATCAAAATGACTTTTGATCCCGAAAGATTAAAGTCAGAATTCTGAGAAAAATGTCAAAATTTTCAAGAACAAAACGGTGGTAATTTCTGAGCTTGAAAAGTTGAAAATTTGGGAGAAAAAAAATTATAAATTTTGATATTCATATCATAAATTTTCTAGACAAAAGGTGGAAATTTGGTGGAATTTCAGAAGTTTATTAAAATTCAGAAAATTTTCAAAAGTTGAAATTTTTTGATATTTGAAACACAATTTTTTTCACTCTACAAAATTTCAAAGCCTAATCTTAAAGTTCCTCAGTTTCTCTAGAAAATTCTCAACTTTTCAAACTCAGGAATTTCTGTTTTTTTCCAGAATATTTCTGAGATTAATGTGAAAAATTTTCGAGCAAACATTTGACTTTTCAATCAGAGAAATTTTATCCTGAACATTATAGAATTTGTTGTAGTAAATTTTTGACTTTTTAAATTCAGAAATTTTATTGTTTTCCTAACCCTAGAAAATTTCTGAGTTCAATCTCAACATTTTTGAGTTTTTTGGCAGAAATGTACTCTTCCTATTTTTCTGTCTACAGTTGCCTGGCGTAGAGCCGTGAGAAACAAAGTCAGAATTTGTTTTTTAGTGGTCCTAATCCTCTTCCGTAGCATTAATCACATTCATACTGTGTGTTGTAATTCTCCGTTTCACCAGGAGGAGGGCGCTGCGTCCAACAGCCTGGAGGACCAGCAGGAGGTCACCACCTACTGGTGGGGCGAGTGGGCCAAGTGGACGGCCTGCACCCGGACCTGCGGCGGGGGGGTGATGTCCCAGGAGCGCCACTGCCTCAAACAGAGGTCGGTCGGTCCAACTCGGTTCAGTTCGCTGGTGGCCCGGTTTTATCAGCTCTTAAACTGATTCAAATAAACTAACAGTGGAGAAAACCAGAGACTCATTATTTACTAAATACACATGAAAAACTGCAGCCTGAGGTCACAGTTGCTGCATGCCAGGGCAGAAAGACATCAGAAATATTTTCTAGGAGTTTAAAACATAAAAGAAATAACCAAAAAGAGAAGGATGTTAAAAATAACACAGAACAAGACTGATGTAGCGATGTGCTGTGAACTACTACACACTATTGGGTCCAGACTAAGATCATTTTTATTTTTAATACAAGAAAAAAGTCAAAATATTTGCAGAATAAAGACAGTATTAATATTTTCTTGTATATGTAAAATGTAATGGAGATGAGAAGTAAGGGGAAAATGTTTTGAAGAACAAAATAAGAGAAGATGAGAGAACACAACACTCTGGAATCTGTTTCTAAACCTGCAGAAAGAAAAAAAATAAAAAGAGAACCGAGAAACTATAGAGATAAACATATTCATGTCTAACAATAACAAAACTTAGAAAATACTAGATGATACAAGATGCATTTACTGGCAAACACACTTAGTGTATCTTAAAAATCTGGATCTAAACATTTATGAGTTAATAATCAGTGGGATCATCTTTCAGTTTGATTTCTGGTTGATTGGGAGCTTTAACTTAATCCAACAGATTACTATGTGTGTTTTTCTCAGCCTGATATTTAGCTTTAATGCGCCGCCGTTTCTCCAAACGTTTGTTTTCTGTCCAAAGAAAGAAAGTTGCTGCTGGAAAGGACAACATGACCTGCACAGGAACGGCCAAGAAATACCATCTCTGCAACACCGTAGTGAGTCTCAGACTTCCTCCTCATCACTTCACATCTTTACAAACACAAACATGGCTGCTGCAGCTGGCTCCCTGTTAGCAGGAACATTCAAAATGTCCTCAACAAATAGAAACAAAACAAACTGTAAAACCAGAGGACTGTCACTACAATATTAGAGGCTTTTTGTCATTAATTAAAAAGGTTTTCTTTTTTTAACTTAAAATATTGCATATTGAATTCATTAAAAGTATTATAGAAATTAATATATGCTGTACATTTATGTTTTTGTGTCCCAAATACATTTTAAATATTTCTTAAAATTAATATTTTAAAAATTAAAAGACTCCTTTACTATTGTTATATTGCTATACTGCTATTGTTTTACTGTTTTAAAAATGTGTTTCATCTTTGAACAGCAGAATGTTTTATCTTCAGCCATCTGTCCTGTAATCCTGGATCATTAAGTTAAGTTTCAGTGAGACAGCAGAGACAGGGAGGAGACATGTCTCACTGTCCTCTGGTGTCTGTCCACCAGGACTGTCCCGCCTCTGGGAGGAGCTTCAGGGAGGAGCAGTGCTGGTCCTTTAACTCACAGCGTTACAGTGGGAGGAACTACCAGTGGAAACCTCTCTATCCAGGTAAAAACACTCAGCACACAGCCGGCCCAAGGCAGAAGCAAACCAAACCACATGTAAAACTTCTGTTTGTTTTGTTTGTTTGAGACACAAAGACTTATTAAAGTTGCAGTATGTAACTTTTATAAAAAATGTTTTTTACATATTTGTTAAAATTATCGCCATGTTGTGACATTTGACATGAGACAGAAAATCTGTGAAAAGATCCTATTGCCATCTGACGAAATGGACAACTCTTAATCAAAAACAACCAATCAGAGCCAGGAGGCGGGTCAGATAGTAATTGCCAGTGCTAAGACCCGCCTCCTGGCCTGTATTGGTTGTTTCTAGTTAGCACTGGGAGAAGACAGAGGAGATCGATGTTTTGCCACAACATGGTGACAGTTTCAGCAAATATGTGGAAAAGAAGATAAAAGTTAAATAAATAGTTTATATTAATTAAAAGATTTTAAATTGTTTAAAATTTGAAGAATTTTGCAAAATTATGGAGAATATTCTTCAATGTTTGTTGTGTTACCATAGTAACAATCTGATGCTAGGAGTTTAATCTAGCATCAGATTAAACTCCTAGCATCAGGAGTAGAACCATCATGGCCTCCCTGCAGGAGTTCAACATTGAAACCAGAGGTCAAGTCGGCTTCGTTTCCTCCACGTCTTCCCTGATCAGACTGTTCAAACTGTTCAGACTGTTCAAACTGTTCAAACTGTTCAGACTGTTCAAACTGTTCAGACTGCTCAAACTGTTCAGACTGTTCAAACTGTTCAGACTGTTCAGACTGTTCAAACTGTTCAGACTGTTCAGACTGTTCAAACTGT
>CAEFZY010074602.1:0-42072 GCA_903066815.1 Brachyrhaphis roseni
ACCTGGCACACAGCTAACCGTCGCCTCCGTTTCCACTGCGGGAGAACAAGATGGTGGAAGAAACGAAACTTAAGGAACTTCAGTGGGCGTGGTCTTGTTTTACTCCGATATGATTTACTCTATTTTTTTACTCCGATTCTATTGACCAACTGAAATGATTTCACTCTCTAATGTATAAAAATTACTCTTTTAGATGAAAATAATGTTAACTCCGAAAAAATTACTCTCCTATTTTTCCTGTGTACATGCTTATTTTAGCTTGTTTTTATTTTTATGTATGCTCTATGTGCCTCTTTTAATTTTCTAAAAATTAGATGATAGCAAGTGGCAAAATAGTATTTACTAGAAGCTGTAAAAAAGTTGCCTGAAAACAGGACAATTTAAATGGCAGAATTGTGTTAGGAGTTGCTTCACTTGAAACATCTCCTAGATTGTATGACGACAGTGGGATGTTTAAAGTGCATAGATACCTATCAACTCTCACAGGCTGGAAGAAGTAGAAGTCTAAGGATGAGACTTTAATATATTTCATAATATCATTGGGAGCTACTTTGACATGATATATCATCAAATTAAGTTGTGAAATATTTGTACTCTTTACTGTAAACATGAGCACATTTTAGTTAAAGTATGTACTCCAGCTCAGAAAGGGTTAACATCTTCAGTGTCTAAACCAATCAGAGCGCTCATTATCGTGTCACTTGATTAGAGGTGACTAGATCATGAACATAACTTCTCTGGAGGAAATATAAGCTTCAACTCTGACAGAGGATGTCTTTTTTAAGTCAAATTTTTTGCCTTTTACTGATATTAGCTAATTTCAGTTAAGTTTTTACCAAAGTTTTACTTCAAAAGCACAGTTCCTGAAATATTTGCTCTGTAGTTATAAAAACAACCATTTTAACAATGCACTGCTTTGTTAAAATTACATTCACTGTCATTCAAAACTGTCATGGTTGTTTGTTAAATCTGTGCCATGATTTAATTTACGATTTAGAAAGAAACATTTTTTTTCTAAGTTTCTCCACATAACAAAAGTGTCTAACCACAAAGTGGAAAGTAAATAGTGCAGGTACAACAGTATTGCGGTTATGACAGAAGAAAAAAATGATACGCTGATATTACAAGGCAGTCTTATAATCTGAGGGTAAAGAGGGGTACAGGGCAGATGCTTCATAGGGAGGTGGAGGACTCATCGCACTCACTGATGTGGCGCCCCAGGTTTGTGGGTTTGGGTTTCCAAATGCTTCAAGTCCAAACCCAGCAGGAGGAAGTGGTTGTACTTCACCCGACTCTCTGCTGCTATCTTCAGGGAGAATGACAATGGGGAGTTTAACCTTTGGGTCTGCAGCACATTTGATATCAAGGTACACCTGTGAGAAAAAGTCAGAGGGGAAACATACATTTTGTGTTTAGTTTAATTTCCTTAATATTTGAAGATTTTATACCACATCATATCAATATGTTTAGGGATTTGTTAATATTCTCTATAATTAGACAAAGATTTTCTGCATTATTGTGTTTGTAAAATTAATTGAAGTATCAAATACTAAGCAGGCTGGTTCCTTCGTGTGCTCATTTAGTGTCTTGTATTAGTGACAATTTCTTGAAGAATGTTAACATTTTCTCATCATGTGACAACTTTTTTGTTTTCTATAAATAAATGAGAGGTCTAATGTCTGTAAAATCAAAACAGATATTGATAAGTCACAACGGAATGACTGATGAAGCTTACTTTCAGTCTGTATTCCAGTTTCAGGATGGAGCAGTTCAGAATAGATGGGGTGAGCTCTCTGGGGATGGTGATAATCTTCGTTACCATTTTTTGGCCGGATCGTCCTTCAACAACATCTGACTTTTCCTTTAGGATAGTGCGTGTCTCAACTTTCCGGTGACCCTGAGCGAAGAAGCTCCTCTTCTCATATAGTTTAAGTTTGGGTTTTACTGAACGACTTGAGGCATTATTGATTTGAATGGTGATATTCATGGCCTCACCTGTAAAATAGAGCCACATATTTACACAGAAACATAAAATACAGACAGTGGGGTGAAGAAAATAACTATGACAATATTGATCTTGGTGAGGTGGTTGATACTGAGATATGACAGCATGGTTTGCAGGTTTTGTTTTGGTGCAAAGTTGCAAATCAAAATATGAAGTGTTGAATTTCCTCCTCCTTTTTTCTTCCCTAGCCAAAAACTTACCAAGTTCGTATCCCATTTTTTTTGCATGGACATCCATCGAAACATTTCCAGAACCAAATGCAAGACTTTTATCCTTGCTTTCCTGTATGGGAACCTGAAACACAGATTTGACTTGAATAAACATTTTCATACCATCTTACCATCTCCTGAAGAAATTAATTTGTAGTGTGCAGCACTTTATCAAGATTCACTTTCAGTCATTCTGTTTCTCACCAAGAGTCCTGGTGTGTCCATGTCGGCTTTGGACACAAACATGAAACGAACCTTAGCTTTCTTTTTCAGCTTCATTGACTGTTTGAGCTCTGCCTTCAACTTATGAACAATTCTGCCCACAGATGACTGAAAAGATGATGGCATTTTCCTGTTAAGTAAAGTAAAAAAGAAGGATTACTGCAGAAGATGAAAAAGAGATTTAAAGATAAACCAACGAAAGACAAAAATACCTGTCAGGTATCTTGAAGGTGAAAGGAAAAACATGTTTTCCTTTACTAACGACTTCAGTGCCTGGAAAAGAAAAAAACAACAACATATCAAATGCACGTAAACCATTAAATAACTCAAGACATTACATGTTTTTTTATAATATAAAATCATACATTACCATCTTGTCTTGATTCTCTTATCATATGATGTTTTATATTATAGTATTTCTCATCAGACCAGTATACATGAGTTTGGTTCTCGCCATGATTCTCAGTCCAGCAAACACTTGCTTTTCCTTTAGCAATGAAAAGAAGCGACTGAACTTTTGTTTCTTTTGAGACTTCCAAGATTATCCGTCCATTTATGGTATCTCCATTTGTAAAAGTGTTCCTGTTGTTTACGGCGTCATATTCAATATGAAACTTTTTGATGGTCATTTTCAGCCGAGTAGGATACAAATCAGCCTGTGTTAAACCACCACAGCTCGTCTTATACCTGGCCGCAAACCCGCAGGACCTGAGAAACCGGTTTTGGTTGCATCACGTTTGATGACAAATACACCTTGTTAGCATACTCTAAATACTATCTTGGAAAAACAATGAAACTTGGGAAGAAAATAAAACCTGTTGAAACAAAAGCATGAGTAGAAACTGAATATTGCAGCCCAAATATCAGACTGGCAAACATGACAAGCACCTGAGTGGAAAACAGGAAATAAGGAAAGTCTGCCATGTTTTCCAGTGAGGAGTAATGAATGTGTAACGTCACAGGCATCAGGTCACATGATATGTTGAAGGTCAAATTTTCCATTTTAGTTGGTGTCACGTGATAGACTTCCTTTTCCAGTCATATTTGTTATCTGATGGTCTATAAACTCATAATAAAAGCAGCAGGACAAGTTTCTGGGACTGATAACACAGTATGAACCAGGCCCAAATGTATGAACTGTGTGAATAATTTCAGTTGAAAGTATATATCTTCGCCCAAGAGTGTAGATACACACTCTTGGTCTTGGGCAGCTTAAAATTGTCATTTGGTTTTTCCGTATATTTGAATAAAATTATTTCAGTTCATTTCCTGAATCATTTGAAGTAGAGATAAACTCTCAAATAAAAACATTTCTTTAGATGAAGCATCCCTATGATTCACTAATATTGTAGTGAAAAAGCATTTTAACCTCTATGTTGATCTACTTAGATCAACTGATCTACAGATCAGAGGCTAAACTTCTGGGTAGTTTTTTATTGGGGTCACAAAACCACACAACTCACTGTGAGCAGTGAATTGTAAGTTACATTAGCTTGTCATTGGCCAAATAAATCCATAAAGAAAAAGAAATTGAATCATAGCCTGAACCTGTTGCTCCAAACTGAAAGAAAAATCACATGGAAAAGGATTAAAAAAAAATTAGTAAAATGAGTAGAATAAGTTGTACTGTTCATTAAATTGCAAATTCAAAACAACTTGAAATCAGTGATTATTAGAAAGAATATAATTTATTATAAGACATGGTACTGTGCAGTTTACATTTTTATACAAATATAAATTGAAAGGACCGAGAATCAGTGATACATTTTCTGTCAACATAAAATTGCTATATATTTTTGGTTTCATCTCTCCTCCTTAAAAGCAACAGTAAAGGTGTTTAATATTTATTAGCAAATTCATTCAGAGGAGGGTACATTCCATGTGCCCCATAAGGAGGAGGAGGACCAGCAGGTTGATACCCGGATGGTGGTTGTTGGGGTCCAAAGCCCCACACAGGAGGGTTTGGATTTCCATAGCCCCCAAATGCCCCGAATCCAAAGTCAGAATCAGCTGTTGGTGCTGTTGCCACAGCAGGGACCTGATGGGCCGGCAGGATGACGATGTTAAATCTGATCTCTGGGTCTGAAGCGTATTTCACATCAAGGTAGACCTGGGGGGAGGGATGCTGTTTTTAATATGGATACCAGCTTCTAAGAATATTGGTTTATAATTTCAAAGCATTTAAATCTAACATTTTGGAATCAAAGAAAGTTAGAGCTCTGGCTATAAAATGCTCTGGTTTTTAAAAACAGGTACCAAATCTCTAAAAGTAAAAACAAGACATCTAGGCTGCAGTCACACGGTCTTTCTCTTGGCCTTTACACTGTCTAGAAATAATTAAGTTATTTCTAGATAAATGGAAATATTTAACCTCAGAACAGAACTGAATATAATTTGGAATTGCAGGTGTTATTACAATTACAGCTGCTGTTTATCTGCTCCGTTTGAATGAACTGCGGTAATCAGACTATGCGCTGGTTTTGTATTCACATGTTGTGTACATAAGACACGCCTTTGGAAAAGCACCATGAAGTATAAGAGGAGTTGCTGAAAAGCATTGAGTTGACATGTGGCATCTGCAACACAGCTTTTGTGGCAAGCTGTGTTTTTATTTAAAAAATTTAAAAAAAGTGTCCGTCTACTTTCACTTTCCAAACCCATTCATCTGGCTGATTTGATCAGTTTGGCTTGGTTTGTGGTTAAATATTTAAAATCATAAATGCATTTCTTCAGCTTTCCAAATATCTTTAATGTTGATACTAACCCTGAGCCTGTGCTCTACTTTGATGATGCTGCAGTTGAGGATGGAGGGCTCCATATCCTGAGGAATGGCAATAACCTGTGTGACGTTTTCTGAGGCTGAAGGAGGGATGGGTGTCCCAACCTCTTTAATGAGGTCTTTTGTGAGAACTTTTCTCTTCCCCTTGGCAAAGAAGCTGTGCTTCCGGTATATGCAGTATTTGGGCTTGATCTCACGAGATGAATCGTTTTTAATGAACGCCTTAACTTTTAATCCTTCCCCTGTGAGAAAAAGAAAATGGTCAGAGTAGCTGGTATAAGAGTATTCCAGAATTGCAGTCATTGTCACTATAAAAGTGTCTCACCTTGGAAAAAGCCTGACTTTTCAAGATTTACATCCATGGCAACAGTTCCTGAGGTGAAAAGGTTCATTTTCTTATCCTTAGATTCATGTTGGGGTTCCTACAAGACAGCTCAGGTAGTAAATGCAAATAGAAAACAAGTGGAAACCTTAAACACTATAACAGTCTTTCTAATGTCTGTAAAGTTTGCAGATATATATGTCAAGGGGCAGGCAACATAGGTAACATGCATTTTGGTCAGGATCTAAAATACAAAGGGCACAAAGTGACCACGTTCAGGCTTACACTTATAGCCAAGTGAAAAATTCATGGCTAGCTTTCTACAGTCGTTAGCTTGGTAACACTCAAACCGTATACTGGGAAACTTTTAATGTTGTGAAAATATACAATAAGCAAAACCGAGGTACAATGTGAATAACTACAGATCTATGTGTGTACAATTGGATGACTTCATATTAAAAGGATGCTTTGCAAAGGCTGAAAGGGGGAGAGTCTTTAAGGGTTGGTAATTTATATGTACAGGTTAAAATACCCTACAAGAGGATCTTCTGGTCCAAAATACCAGACTCATCAGCTGTTTAGGTTTTCTAGAGCAATCATGTCGAATCTGTGCTTGGGACTGTGGCCAGTCACAGTACGGCATGGTGAGAAACCATTTGTCAGCCTGGTCAATCCAAGTAGCATTGTTGTACAAGCAGACATTAAGGTATCGTTTGCAGCAAGAGAAAGTTCTCCAAATGTAAGTGAAGCTGCTAACTGCACACATACAGCAAAAACCGCAATCAAACAGTTCATTTTTGTTTCTGATTAGAGGAAACAAGAAACATTTCCTCTAATCAGTGCACAAATTATGTGTGATGTGAACCAACTAGCATTGTGGATCGCCTGGCATTTTCTCATATGCTCTCAAATTCACACTGATTTGAATATACAAAAGGAGTGTGCTTGGATGTATGTGTCTGAGGATATCTGGATTAGTCTGTGCACATTTTCTTGATTTAAGCATACAGCATGTTGTAGTACCAAATTAATTCAAGAATTTGTACATCAGGCCCCTGACATCTAAAGAGACAGAAAATAGCACAGATGTCAAATATACCATTAATCCAGGAACTGGGTTCAGGTCTCCTTTCCCCACAAAGTTGATCACGGTTGAGTCTTTGCTGTCCATCCTCATCGACCTGCTCAAAACTGCCTCCAGCAAGTACACAATTTTACCGTGTGCACCTTTAAAGGAGGAGGGAATATTCCTAACGAGGACAAACATGGAGACAGATAACAGTGAGAATCATGCATTATACTTTTTGTTGTTCATTTTTTATAAATGGCTTAATGAAAGACAAGTTTAAAAGTGATGAGCAAAACACTAAAAAAGAAAGAATGTTAGATGGTATATTAATTCAAGTGTCCTTATTTAACCCCACCACAACATATTGTATATGTAGGACAGTGTGGCCTTACTTAATAATAACTGAAAAACAACAACAACAAAAAACTATCAGTAATTATTCTTACTGGAGAGGGAATTGAAACGAGAATGGATACACATGGATTCCTGGAGGCACAACGCTGGAGTCTAACAAGGAATAAAAAACGTAGAAGTATAACAAAAGAATAGAAAAATAAGAAAACACAATTCATTTCTAAAGCTTTTCTAAACTGGACCCATGTCCTATCAAAATGTGTATTATTACAAAAAGCAAAGTCAAACCACTGGCATGTTTTCATTGTAATAAAAAAAGGCCTGACAGAGAAATACAAAGACTTACAAGTTTCTCCACTTTGGTGCGTAATCAAGGTTTGCTTGTCATCTGCAGAGAAACAGGAATTACAATACAATAAATGAAAAGCAATCAGCTTGACCCAAAAGTCAGTATTTAAAATGAATATTTTTTAACAACAGCAAAAAAATAAATAAATAAAAAATCACAAAACTCCCCCATTTTTATGAATGTTTCACAGTGTGACTTGTTATTATGAACAATCCAGAACATTGCACCACCATGCAAGAAAATTTAATGTGACAAAGCAAATTGCTGTGATTCATTCTCATCATTTCCATTTTCTGGATACAGCTGATCACTACTTCCATGTGAAACACATGTTGAACAGAAATTATTGTCGTATGATTGCCTTAAATTAAAGGGTTAAAACCTCTGATCTATCTAATAAACTCTCCTCTCCTCTTTTAACTTTTTTCTTTTTAGCTTCAGCCACTTTTAAAACGGATCATAGCTTTCATCTGCAAGATCAGAAGATTCATTTATGGACCATTTGATATTACGCTTATATCCCTATGTAACTATTATTATTTAGCTTGGTTTTTAACTGCTGATTTTTGACAACATTTTTACTTATGTATTTTATGCATTCTTATTTTACAATGTAATGTAAAGCACTTTGAAACCATGTTTTATTATTATTATTATTATTATTGCTGTTGTTGTTGTTATCAGGACAAAATTGTTGACGCTTAGCTCTGCGCTTATCATCACTTAGGGCAGGTCAAAGGAGAAACAGCGCCTCCTACAGTCACAACACATGATGGTTCACAGAATTGGCTGCATGGTTAGCTGTGTTAACAACAATCTTTTTTTCTGGTTCATGTTAACCATGATTTAAACATGAAGAAAATAGAGATACCGTTAAAAGTTTCTTCCTATCCATTGTGGGTAACAAAAAGAAATGAAGCTAAAAGCTCTTATTTTGTGTCTTTAAAAAAATCGAACAACTTTTTTTGTTTGTTTGTTTTCTTTGTTTCTCAGAACAAAATAAAAAAAATATGCATGGACCTTTTATTTCAACGACAGGTTACAACTTCCTACTTTTTTCAGTTTTGAACTTCTGCCTGCAGTGAAACCTAGAGAAACAAGCCTTACCCTTGCTGTTTGGGTCTCTGATGAAGTACTGCCGCACGCTGAAGTACTTGTCTTTGGAGCGGTACACATGAGTGGTCTGACCGTGTTTCTCCGACCACAAGACGTCAGCTTTCCCCTTAAACTTGAGGTAGAAGGAGCTGATCTGGCAATCCTTGGCCACTTCCACCGAAACTTGACCACAAACAATGTCTCCGTTTGTAAAAGTATTGCTGGCATTGATGGAGTTATAAGTAATTTCTATCTTCTTTATCGTCGACGACATCGTGACTGAGGATTTACGCACCAAAGTCGATTGCAGATGAGGAAACCTGACACTAAAAGCAGGCGTCTCCCTCCGCCTACAGTGGGAGGGCATGTTTGTACAGCGAAGAGGACTGGCTTGATTTATGAGCGGCGCCGCCTCCTCCCATTACAGTAAGAGATTGTCTTATCTAAAATGTTTTTTTTTTGTTTGTTTGTTGTTTTAAAAAAAAAATAAATAAATAAATTAAAAAAAGCTGAGACTGTGGGAAAAGAATTAGATCCTGAGCCCATCCTCACTAATCCTTAAAATATACAAAAATGCTAAAATTCACAAAATGAGCAACTGGTGAGAGTTATGAAAACATTTTCTGCTCTTATTATGGAAATTATTTCACTTTTGTCCAGATTGCACAGTTTCATTGTGTTTTACAATAGGTGTGTACAGATCTGCATATCTAATTGTGTTTGGAAAAGTAGCTTTTGAAACGACAAGTAAAATTTAAACATAATTCATGCTGTTAGGAGTTGGTATTAACTGGCACTTATGTGTGAACAAAGCTTCATCATGTAAAGTTAAAAATGACAGGGCAGTTTAACCCATTCCTTTAAAATGGGTTAAGTTAAAGGAACAATAAGCTAAACACATAATGCATCGCAGTTAACTAAAATCAGATTATTTAAACCAACATGTATTTAAGAAGAAAAAAAAGCCAGGGTAACATAATTCAACTTTTTATCTTTGACTGGACAAGTCCATATCATTAACAGAGTTTAAAGTAAGCTTAATTCTCCATTTTGAACAGTGGTGTGAGAAAGCTGCATCTGCACTGCAGAAAAGTAAACATACAGATTCACCTTTCAGGGTTTCGCTATTTGTGTGTTTCATGCTACTATCTGCTGTGTGTGTGTAGCACTGTAACACAAAATTAGGTTAATGATGCAGAAGATTGTGTTTGATTTGATTTGGTACTAAACTGAAAAATGATCTCTGTTTAAAGGAATCGTTGATGCATTTTGTCATTTAAAACCTAATCTATCTGTTAAGAATCCTTTGGTTGTTTTTACTTTATATACAGTGTTTACAAAAAAAAAGCAATCACACCAGTCTGTTGAGTGTGAAACGATCATACAACAATTCAGTAATTTCTAAACTTATAGGTAAGGACAGTCATTAACTATCAACCTAACACCCCACCCCCCTGAGAAAGATCTACAATGTATAGAAAAAAAAACTAGATTAGTCTAAGCGACTTACCCATAGAATTGCATCATTCAGAAAAAAAGTTGCTTTACCTAAAATTGTAGCTTTAAATAAGATCATGTTAAATATTATTTCTCTGAATCTCGTGGGTTTTTACTTTGAAAACATTATGTTCTAAATTCTAAGCAGTCTTACTCTGAACTGTTTTATGTAATCCTGGATTTTAGTAAATATTGGCAACATTCCCAAAACATATGTAGACGTTTTAGAGCCTTGCGTTCACAGCGTTTGCAAATGTTTACTTAAAGCTTGTTTAAGCTCTAAAAAAGTTGTATTAAGAAATGACTCAAATGTATTTATTACCTTTTCTGCAGTGGATAATCCCTCTTTAATAAAACAAGCTTTATCAGTCAAATCTAGGACATATTATTTTGCATGTATTGGTCAATACTTTCCAATACGTCTCAGATATTATCTTCATACAATAAAAACTTTCCATGTGATAAGGATTTCCATATGGTCTATCAGCCACTTTATACTATTGTGAAATTGCATTTTTTTTATGACCTGCTCTTAATAGATTATGTATACCCACAGCTGCCATGATCCTAAAAATCAAGAGCTACAGATTTTGTTCAATAAATGTGTGTCCATGGTAATGATTGAACATTTGTTGTAAACGTGATGTATACTCATTAGTATTTAATGACTTGTTTATAATTTATCTCCAATACTTTGGCATTTGAAAGTAAATTGTATGAATGTTTGTGAATCAATCTTAACAGGGTCTGGATGTTGAATGAGGAAATGGCTTCCAATCGTTTTGCTTACAATATTAGAAATTAAAAGTTGATTTAATGACTGATCATAGAGAAACGTATGTAATTTCATTAATGAAATAAGTAATTTTATTTGCTCTTAGCTGCTCAAGTAAATGGAGATTTTTCAGAAAAGAGTGCCTTACAATTTGAACTTTTCTAATATTTTAACTTTAATCTCTAAGGTCTTTTAGTGGCAATTTATGGGTGGACAAACAAAATTGGGAGAAAAGAGATAGGCTACATGTTTAAATATTTTAACTTGTGGCATGTCCACATTTGTATTCATTCCCCTTTACTACAATTCACTTACAAAATAGATAGAAATCTCCAAAGCGGTGCCATGTATCATAACTATCATATATGTATATATAAATACAGAATGGGAAGCAATTTCACAGAAACAACTATCCTTATACATTAGTTTAGAAGTAGGCCTTTAGACTAGCAAACATGACGACACAGCAAGCAAAAGGCGTGGAAAGCAAGCAAGACTTTATGTTCTAAGGTGTGCTGGAAAATAAAGATACAAACACCTTGCTAATAATTAAACCACATTACGTAACCTTTGCAAGTCATGCTAGAGATACTGCATGACACACTAATGAGCATGCATAAAATGCATAAAACCAAAATTAATTTTGGTATACAACTTATTGCTTTGAGCAAGGAGCATGACTGAGGTTAAATTATGTCTAGTTGGGAAAGCATGCTTCGAAACAAGCCCTTGAAATAATGAAAAAACATTAGAAAGAAACTGGAAAATTTCTCTTAAATTTCACTCTTTGACAAATAATATAAAATAAGAATATAAGCACAACTCGGGATGGTTCAAAAATTACTAAGGCTTGCAAAAGGTACTGAAAAATGAATGCAGGAAAACAACTTGATATTTTAAATGTTTTTATTTAAATTATGATTTTGTAGAAACCAGTTTTTACAGACAGTAAAGAGAGTTAGGGATGGAGAGGATTGTTTGTTTAAAAACCCCCTCATTTTATCAATTATGATTTGCAATAGCAATAAGAACAGTAAATTGTTTTGAATATTTGTCTTAGAAAGAAATACAGTTAGCAAATTCTTCTGAACTTGACTGAAAAAAAACAAACATTTATGTAGTTTATTCTCAGATATAAGAACAAAGCCAATAAATTAATGAAAAACACATCTGGGTGCATTAGAGGTAAAGGTAATTTTATTTATATTGCACATTTTCAGCAACAAGGCAATACAAAGTGCTTAAAGTCTGTTACTGAGTAAAAGTGAGTATATAGATGTGGTCATATTTACTGTAAAATTTAAGAGAAAGAAAAAAAGATAGTTAAAATATGACAGATGAAGATAGTTTAAAAATCATGTGACAATAATATTTAACATTTTATTCAATATTTAACTTTACATAAAACAATAAGCTATACATATGACCAAGACAATAGGAAAGTACATCTTATCTCTAGATAAGCAAAATAAAAATAAAAAACTTAAAGCACATTTTTGCTAACTTCATATAAGAGCACATCTTCAAGTTAGAGCACAATTCCTTTTTTTCTACTATGATATATAAGAAGTTGTTTATATGCAACTTTTTAAAACAGTTGCATATAAACTACTGTTTTAAAAAGTTGTTCATATGTGTCAAACAGTTCTGGCAGTATTACTGAACAATGTTTAGAAACTTCCCACCAACACAATGCTAGGATCAACAATGAAAGTGCTGCTTGTCAGGATGCGCTCATGTTGACCCACAGTGTTCCTTTTAGACATTTAGTAGTCAACAGTTTTTGTTTTGCTTCCTTCAGTTAATAGCAGAGAGGAAATAAGGAGGCACTTTTTAACAGACAGCCACATCATTTTGGCATGTTGGCATGTCTGCAGACATTAGGAATTACATTCACACTAAAATCTAAATCTACAAAAGCATTTAAATAGCTGAAAAGATTAAAGGCACTGTGAAGAAGGATAGTGGTAAAATTAATAATGTAACAGTCATTATGTAGTAATAGAGGAGAACAAATTAGTGACACTATGAAGGTATTCCAAATTATACTCAAATATAAATTGACATAGATGACATTCAACAAAGGAAAGACAAAATCAGCACAAAAATAAAAATCTGAACAGACTGATGAAGATGTATAATAATACAACAATTGTGTTTTCTTTAACTTTTAAACACACCATCTCAACTTGTAAGCATAACAGAGTTGATAGCGGTGGACCTCCTCTTACATTTTGTAACTTTTAGAATTCATTTCACCATTTATGCATTTCACGAATACTTTGTTAGATATCAGTATGTCGGCAATTCACACAGCACGATGGGAAACAACACAGTGAGGTCAGGTGATCCCCAAAGACAGAGGCTTACCTAAAAGAAACAAGAACACCCATGATGAATACCATCAGGCTAATCGAAATTAGCTCTTGACAAATAAAACAGCATTGACAAAGCTGAGGCAAGCCAGATCACCTTACAACTTTGAGTTATCAAATAATAAATCAATCTGGGGAACTAACCTCTATAATGTATTCAACTTCCAGGATGATGCAGTTTGAGATGGTTGGGGGTGCATATAAGGGAATAGGGAGCAGCATCTCAGTTTGCACTTCTGACGTGTGAGCACTGATAGGGTTCCCAGTGAACCTGGCTAGCTGCTTGACCACCTTTGTCCAATTCGTCCTGTAGTGGGTGTAGTACGTCTGCTTCTGCTGGAGCTTCACATTTGGAGTGACCATTCTAGATGAAGCATTGCTAAAAATGCACATTACTTTTGCCGTTTCTCCTGATGGAAAAAACAAATTATTCATTGTAAGAATTATATATTGTGGCATGTTAAGTAACAGATCCAGGGAAGGCAATCATACCAGGTTTAAAGGCTTTCCTCTCCAAGCTGACTGTCATTGTGATGGGACCTGATGTACACCACAGACAGCACAATGTCTTGAAGTTTGATCCTGAGAGCGGGGCCTGCAGAAAATCATCACAGTGACAGAGGTGCTGCAGAAAACCTGAAAAGTTTGATTCTCCAATTGTTTATTTTTTTCTGTAATAACAGCTCATGTCAGTCATGCAGAGCAAACAAAAGAAATCCAATCTCAATTAAGTTACATTTTTACAACACAGAAACTCTATAATCCTTCTTCTTTGGTGCAATTATGAAGAAAGGGAAATATTGGTCTAAAGAAAAACCTACAAACACAACACGCAAATCTGTCCCATAGCACTGGATAAAACATAAGTATTGAAGCCTAATTAAGACAAGTTGTTGGTATTAAAATGAATTTAAATGGCCCTACAATTAACATCTCCCTATCTGTAGACCCACTAAAAATATTGTATATGTAATCAATTTATTGAGCTCAATTTGTTTTCTCTCATTCTTGACATTTGCTTATTTACCTTTACCTAAAGCCATGATTTTAAGAAAGGTTACAAAAGCTCCAAAGGATTCTCCCACACAAACATCAGTCAGAAATGGTGCAAAAGAATCTACAGCAGTATAGAGAGATTAACTGTAAATTACTCCTCGCCCTAAAGAAAATATCTTCCTTCTGACAATAAATAAAATGAAGATTTCGTAGTACCCCAGAGTATTGTTAGCTAGAGTTAAAGATCACAGTGATGGCAGAGAGGTCATCCTACCTCAGATTTGAAGCTCATCGTCAAAGATGAATCATCAAAATACCTGTGGAAACATGCATTAACCAAAGGGCAGCAAAGTACAGGAAACGTTTGATCACTGTAATAACACATTTTATAATGGATATTGAGAAATAACTGTATGTGCCAATGGACAGTAAAACTAGTCATCAATAATTTGACAAAAAATATGAGCATTCTAAATCAGGAGTACCCAAGTCCAGGCTTCAAGGTCTGCTATCCAGCAAGGTGTCGATGCACTCCTGATTCAATACACCTGAATCAAATGAATGGCTTGTTACCAGGTTTAATCATGTTGTTTGAATGAATAAACCGACAGGTGTAACCACGGTGGTTTAGCAAACAAAGAAGATAAAAATATCTCCTGTGCGACTTGTAACTCAAGACGCAAAAACCTAATCTGGGCAAACTTTAAGAGCATGTAGTGAAAATGAGAATGTCTGTTAATGGTTGTGATCTGTGGGAGATAATTTAACTCTGGTAGCTAGTTAACCCACAGAAGGAAGGAAGCGAGGGGAAAAATTATGGAAGAAGGCCGTCAGACACAGGTAAATCTCCTCCTATGAATCCAGATGAAATGCTCTGCATGAGCTCGGTCCTAGGCTGCAGCTGGATGAGCACTGAATCTCCTCCTGAGAAAAGTGCCAACTTAAACACTATAGAGCTAAAAGATGGCACCAGGAGCACAACAGCAATGCAATGGAGCTGCAGCAAAATTAAGACTGAGTTCTGCATACGACACAAATCTCAGATTTTCTCTAGAAAAATGAGCAGAACTGTAACAAGAGCTTTTTCTTTCAAAGAAAATATTCAAGCATGGCAACTATCTTCATCAAACCTGTGAGAAAATGTTTGGGATGATATTCCATAAGGCATGTTTGACATAAAAATTGAAAATGAGCAAAAGAACAACATACCCATAATTAAAGATGAGGATGACAGTGCCTTAATCTGGGATTGGAAGGAGGTGTTTTTTTCAGATGGATGAAAATATGACCTGTCTGAACAATTTGAATAAACAAATTTTAAGTTTAGACTTAAAACATGCAGGAGCTACAACTGTGTGCATGTTGGAGGGTAGCTTACTCCATATTCTGGGTGCAGAAACAGCAGAAGAGGGACCACTGACTTTGACTCTTCTAAGGTATATTCATTTGAAAACATTACTTTCCTCTCACGTTTGCAAAGACAGAAAACACGGGGCAATATCCCATGGCATTTTAAAACATTAAAATTAAGAACTTGACCATGACCTGTCTATCATGTAACATTCCAGTTAAGTACATTAATAAACTGCATTTACACAATAGACAGCATTTATTTTCTTGAGAAAACGGGATGTGTCAGGAGCTGTCTCACTTACCCACAACTCTGGCTGGTGGGGGTCAATGTAGCTGACAAAGTTCAGTTCTGTTCTGAAGTCCTTGGACAAATGCCACGGTCTGTCGATGCTCACTGTCAGTGAGTAGGATATTCGTCCATGTATTCCACGAAAAGAAGAAGGAAAGTTTCTATGTTGATGCAAACAAACAAAATTACATATGGTGGAATATATAAGGAGCATATCTGAGATTTTAGCTATTGTAATTACACTTAAGAGAAATTAATTTAATCAAAGTATGTCATGAACATATGTGTATATATTCCGTCTTAAGAAGGGTACACCGATCGCAGTTTTCTAGCCGATCGTCAATTACCGATCTTCAGAGAGTTTGACCTGCCGATTACGATTTTGGCCAATACCATTTTTTTTTTTTTGTCTGAAATGTGGCTAAATCTAGCGAGGAAGTCGCTTAGTTGGCAACATTGGGGTGACTATTGTTAATGTGGAAACCTGACTTGGTGGGCTGGTCTATCAGTCAAACCTCTCTCACAGCAGAGAAGAAGAGTACAGTGGCTTATTTTTTGGACCTTTGCTAAGGAAGAAAAGGACTGGAGGATAAAATTTAAGTAGTGGCCGATCACCAATCTCCTAAAATTAAGGAAACTGGCACCAATAAGTTGCCTGGCTGACAAATATATCCTGTATGACACATGCACATAGGATATAATGTAACCAGCACTGTCAGAGATGCACTAAGTTTATAGCAGCTGTTCGAATAAGCTACGGTAATCATCTAACTGTTGATTGCAGCAATTAGAAGAAATAGAGGGCCCCAAAGCCAAATTTTGCTTAGGGCCCCAGGGAGGCTTGGGCCGGCCCTGCACTTACCCCTCTGGAAGCTGGCATGAAAACGAATAAACATGCGTGCCTGCAGCGAGTTTTGTTGTCCCGTTAACAGCTGGAAAAACCCAAGCAAAGTACAAACAGTGACTTAATACCATGCATGCAAACCAGCGCAGCAAGTTGGTTAGTGCGCATACCCGTGCTGGTTTGTATGACAGCGCTTTTGTAAGTGAAGAACTCCATCCTTGCGCGGTAGTTTCTTCTTCTTCGATTTCCCGAACTTGATGCTGTAGACCATTGCACATTCGCTCCTCCTTTTATTTTCATCGTTAAGGCACTAATCTTGATCTCCTTTGTTGAATCAAAACTGATTATTCCTGTTATAAAGTCGCCTGCAGAGAACGTGTTTCTCTCATCAAAGCTGATGCTGAAGTTCTTGATCGTACCTTGAAACATCGCTAATCACCAAGTTGCGTGGATCGTGGGAAATTTGTAAATTTTGAGTTTCACGAGTTTCTCGGTAAATGCAAAAAAAATGTAAAGGGAAGAGTTAACTAAATTACGCTCAAAACAGACAACGGGGATGACATCTGCGCAGCATCCGGGCAGGAACCGCCTTGTTATGAGGTGGAGCAAATTCTCAGCCACCCAAAACAAAACAAAATCCATCTAAAATCAATTGTCCCCTCCTTAGTATTTTCCCCCTAATAAACAAAGACGACATATTATGTTGTCCTTTTTTAGGGACAAAACAAGGACAAGTATTTGAAAATACAGATTCAGCATTTTCACAACTGAATCTATGTAAAAATTTCTCCCCCCAAAAAAGGCAGAGTGGAGAGCTGGAAAGGAGGTGTGGTCAGAGTTTATGGGAAGATGAACTCTGGGTTTCTTCCAGGCCAACCCTGGAAGGAGGTTATCCTCTGGGCTAACAGAGGTTTAAGGTTTTCCCTCTTGACCGTCTTGAGAGTCTTAACATTTGTTAAAAGACAACATGGAAGCATCAGCAGGGATATAGTTAGCATTTTTTAAAAAGTCCAACAATTACAGGTATTGTAAAATAGCATTTATAATCTTAAATCAAAACAGCCTTTTTCATGCACTATTAGACTGTGCTTTATAAAGTACAGTTTGTTTTAAACTGTGTATGCTGAGTTTACAAGACATTATACCTTCTTGTTACATTTCTTTCAATTGCAGAGTTGTCTGAATTTCATCTTAGAGCGGATTACTAAATTAAGTAGTTAGAGTGGTTATCTTGTAATTGGAAGGATGTGGGTTCAATTTCACATCCACATGTTGATGTGCCCCTGGGCAAGGCACTTAGCCCCAAGTTATCTTTGGTGTGTAAATGAGTTTGTGAGTGTAATTTGGTGAATATGGCTGTTGAGTAAAGAGCTATGAGGAGTAAGAATGACTGGAAAAGAGCTATATAATTCAGGCCAAACCTTCATGCTATTTTAAATAAAAATGGCTTCAAAAAGATCTGGCTTTAATTTATAATAATTCAGATAGTTTTGAAAAAGCTGAAATGTTTTTTGGAGTTTGGACTGATCATGGGAACTCCAGGTTTATTACGAGCTGAAATAAACATTCGCTCAAGCTACTGTCCTGAAGCTAACTTCAGCAGTGTCAAACAGACACTTAATTTTATTATTTGTCCATAATGCTAATACTACTATGAGTACTACTATTACTAATACTACTACTACTAATAAAAATTATAATAATAATACCAAAGCTGAAGTTTGTTAATTAATTATTTTCTGTACTTTTTTGACTCTACTAAAATCAACCACTAGATGGCCCTAAACACTTAGATACTCAATAAACTGTATGTGTAAGTATTAGTGTCACAGTGTCGCCGTTCTATGCTACTGGTAATTACAAACTGGACCTCCAAGTAGCCTTTCATACAGAAACCTTCATTTTACTTTTAGTCTATTATCTGCTCTTTTCCCAACAATAATTTCAGAAAAATAAACCTTTTTTTTTTCAATAAGATTTTACTGTTTTCCTTTTTTGACTTGCCAAACTAAATATATTTCAGGATTAGACCAGAGCAGTGTTTTAACACACTGGTTTGGCACAATACATCTGTTGGTTTGTGTTTCTATAAATCCTGATTGTACTTGAAGTCAGTATCTTTACAGTGACAGTCTGCTGATCTGTTGTTGTTGAGTCTCTTTCTCAGCCTGAACAAAGTCCAGTCCTTTGCGTGAAGAACAAGATGAAGCTGGCCTAGAATAAAAAAAAAGTGCATGGACAGACAGTAGTAGCATTTGACTGGCATTGTACTTCATATGTAGGGCAGTTAAGTTGAAGTTCTGGATATTAAAAGATTTGATTACTGTAGATTTGATATTTAATTCATGATTCAACAACCAAAAATGTTTAGTTTTCATACAGGGTTCTCATATTTTTACTTATGATGTTGATATTTCAAAAAGTTTATCATTCCATTCCAATGCACTCAGGACCTTTGAAACAGAAACAAGCAGCATCACTGATCCTCCTCACTTCCCAAACATTCATCAGTAAAGCACATGGTTCCAATTAGTGCCAACAGATTTTAAAAAACCGTGCACATGTGTAATTGTACAACAGACTATGTTTTAAACAATATTTATTCTTAACATTTTGTCCCTGCTAAGCAAATGTAAGAATAAAGATAAGGTTTACCAAAAAAAAAAAAAAAACAAACAAACAATGTGACGCCGTGCTACTGCAATAAAGGACTACTTACCTGTAGAGGCAACAAATTTTCCCCATGTCCATTTGGCTTGTGGGGGTGTGTTTCTATGTGTTTGTAGAAAGCTGTTTAATGCATTCTTGCTGCACGTAGCTTCATCAGTCTCTGGTAATGGCATCTAGGTCAGCCAACTAGTTTACACCAACCGCACACAGATGAATGCACGCAGACACCTGACTCATCATCTGCACGTTTAAATGTTCTCATGAAATTGTTGCTGATCCTGACAACAGTGACTGGCATTTTGATTGATCCATCAGGTTCATGCAGCTTGTTTCAGTCATTATTGCAAAGCTCACCATTGCAGCCAAATGATCATGGTAGAGATCCCTCCTTTCGACACTCCTCACACTTTATGCTTTTTATTAATATTCACACTGCATCAGCCATTTGTAACCTTGGCTGCTTGTTTTGTCAAGACTGGAGTAAACATTTGAGATAGTTAGATCTAAATCCAGAGTGAAGTAAAAGAACCCAGAGGATAAGCATTTTATTGATCTGTACTTTCTGCACAGCACCTCCCTCCGCCGGTTAATCCACAGGGTCAGCTCTAATGACATTGAGGAGCTCTTCTGGCAGTCGGCACTGCTGCTATTTGCAATTTAGATGGAGAAGAAGGGGGGGAGAGCAGGAGGTGGTGGGTTAAAACTGGAGGAAAATGAAGAAGTCTGACAGTGAGCAGCAGTAGGCTGAAGAGAAGAGAGGATGGAAAAGAAAGAGGAGGTAGCGTGGAAGCACTGCAAGAAAAAATATTTGGTAAAGTGGAACATAGATGGAGTGAGGGAAACAGAATGATATACGATGAACCACACGCCTGACTTTTTAGATTTGGTGGTATTAGGAACATACCTGAGATTTATCATATATTTTGCATTTATAACAATAAAAGCAATTTTTTCAGAATTTCTAGAAAGTACATTAAAGTGCAAAGGCGTTCATACTTCTCTGTCTTTCATGCATTTTGTCACATTACAGTTACAAACCTAGATGTATTTTTACTGGGATTCCATGTGATAGACCAATACAAAGTAGCACATGCAAGTAGGAGAAAGATACGTGTTGTTACAAAAATACAAACCTGAAAAATGTGGAGTATATGCCTTTCATCCCCTTTATTCCGAAGCCCCTAAATAAAATCAAGTTAACCTAGCTGCTTTCAAAAGTAACATAGTTAGTATATAGAGTCCTCTGAAATGGCATTGAATTTCAGTATAAATGTATCTTTTCTCTGAAGACCCAGAGGTTTGTTAGCAAACATTAGTGAACAGGTATCATCAGTGACACCAAGAGCCACCGCAGACAGGTCAGGGAGAAAGATGTGAAGTTCTTTAAAACAAGATTAGAGCACTTTTTATTCATTAGGCTACCCAAAAAATTTAAAGTATGACAAGGAGAATATTAATCGGAGCTAATACTAAGAGGTCCATGGTAATTCTGGGAAAACGTTAGATATGCATAGCTCAGGTGGGAAGATTTGCTAACAAGGCAACTGTTCTTTCTTCACTCCACATATTTGTATTTAACGGAGGAGAGACCAAAAGAAGGAAACTCAGAAGAAGATGCCCAGGTCAAAAATGACCACATACTAGTAAAGGATACACAGCAAACATCTGAAGTGAAATCATTTTCCTTATAATTCAAGGTTATGTGGCATTGAAAAAAATAAAATGTCCCATGCATTTTGAGAATGACATAGAAAAAAACCCTCTGAATATGAAACACTTTATTTTGTAGTGCTGGTTTTTTTCAAACCAGCACTTTTAAATATCTTGCGTTTTGCTGTACAGGAAAGGGTTAAATCTGTTGGATTTGTTCACTTATGTGGCTTTTCTTTTTTTTTTCTTTTTTTTTTTTGCACCCGCTAAAAGAATTCCTGCGGCAAAACAGGAAGCCACAGAGGGAACAGTTGGCAGCCCTAATCTTGCGCAGATCCTCTGATAGCTTTCTTCTTCCCAAACAATGCTGGTCAGGACAGAGGAGGCTCCTGAAGGGTGCTGAAAGATCCGACAACCAGGCAGAACCCGGCTCTTTGTCAGCTTCTGGCTGATTAACACGCAGACAGGCTCATTTAGGAGCAGGAAAAGATGGCATTAAGAGTCTCGCCTCCCAGTCTTTCACATCCTCTGTTGCTCCTTTCCCTCTGTCTGCTTCTTTCCTTTTTTTTATTTGCAGCACATTATATGTTAAACAGTTTTCTCTGTTCTTGTTTTCTGAGAACATTATACATAAAAGCATGTCTTTCATATACTTCTTTTCCTCTGTTTTGCGTGGGATTTGACTAAGTCAGTCTGTTGGGTGGCTCAGAAACTGTTTGTCTTTCCAACAACTTTATTATGCACAAGTCAGACAATGGAGGCGACCTGTTTGGGGTTTCCAGTGAGATTTACATGATGAAGTCACATTGAAAGAAGTCATTCCTAACAGAACATCATACCCTGTGGTCAGACTTTAAAAGCCAATGCCACCATGATGTCATGTTACCACAGCGCCGGCACAGCAGCTAATGAGTCAGAAACAATACCATGTAGTCTGCAAATCAGTTTCTGTCAGTCTCTGGTCAACACACAAACTCCCTGACACAGTCGCATGAAGAAGAGCTTCATGTTACTGTCTGTAGCTTGTGTCTGAATCACTGCTCCGTCTTAAATCATGAAAGTTAGGACTGTAAGACAAAGGAGGCTCTTTGTTCCGTCGTCATTCTAAATCCTCCCTTAGCAATTACCGTTCACCTTCCAAAGACCTCGGTGAGGAACAGAGCAACACTTTCTTTTAAAGCAGCCAGTGAAGCATGAAGACACTGGCGCTCCACAGGCGAAGCTGAGCCGCTCTCCTTTTTCTGCTGGCTGTAACTCAAGCTTTTTGCAAAACATTATGACTTCCTTTATTCCCGCAGCAGCATGTGTGGCGATTGGTTTGAACCAATTATAAAAGGGTTTAAATGAGAAAATGTGTCACATCAGTCTTCCCAAATATCAAGTTTGACCTTTATTTTACATTGTCTTTTATTTGAGTGAACTAAGCGCCGCTCAGTGGTTATAAATCCAAAACACATTAGACTACAATATTTACAGAATTCCAGTGCTGCATTATTTTTCTAAAACCATTAATTTGATATAGATTCACCTTCTGGTGACTTTGAACAGTTACAAATCCACTATCTACTAACTAAATAATGGTGGACAAAATTAAAGATACGAGTCAGAAAATCATTGTACTATTTAACAACACATTGGAGATGTTAGTTAAATCTGCAGCATGTAACTAACTAACTATGTAAAAGGAGAAATACGTTCTCTTACATATTTTGTTAAAAATATCACTATACTGTGACAGTGTAATAACAAACAGGCAGTCTGCCGCTCTTTAATAACAACAATAAATCTGAAGAGCAATTGCGTAATGACCATTAATATAAACAAAACATATTTAACAACTATTGAAGAAATTGAAGAAGTACTTGAACATGTCTTGAACAATAAAAACTTAGGTTATTCCTACTTGTACCTTCGCCAGATGAACCAGAAGTAGAAGAATAACTATTGCTGCTACTTGGTGGAGACCAAGTGCTGCCATCAAAATAAAATTTGTTTGTTGTTGCAACAATCCCTCATGGCAATAAATATTATGTGGTTGGAAATTTTACTTATTTTTTTTGAAATACTGCCACACTTGTAAGGAAGTGTATTTGTGGTTTCAGTTTGTAAGTTGGGCCTATGAAAAACCTCCCAAGTCAGCCCTGCCAATGCCAAACAGCTTGTTCTGCTATCGAGTTGGGTTTGATGGTGCTTCCTGGATAAGATTATCACAATTAAGAAACTAGTCAAACTGTCTATTTAACGTATTTATTGAACAGAGACCACAGTAGGAGGATGATACACAGCCCTGACACCGCTCTTCATGATCTTCAGCAGATTGGTCACACACTGTTTTGGGGTGTCATCTCATTCCTTAACTTGTATTTGTTACCACTCAGCCTGTGTACTTGTGTTGGTCACTCTGACACAAACAGCACATTCATGCTGATCCCTCAAATTTTCAAAGAAAGTGCTTGACATTGGACCACAACCACTGTGCTGACTCTGACACCAGATTATCCATCATTGCTAGTTCTTAAAAGGCCCAGTGGTGACTAATCAGTTTCAATAATTCCAAAAGGCATCATTTTCAACTTATTGCTCTGATGGACAGGATGCTTATGCAGCAACAGCTCAACTTCCACTAAAAGAATAGCATGTCATCAACCACTAAGGAGGTTAAAAAGTGGACAGTGTCAGACAAAACTTTTTAAGCAGTTTCAGTTTCGAAAATACTGTATATTCTGTTGAGGTGTTATAAGTACGATTAGGCCTAGATCCAGCCTTTTCAGTAGCCTGGTGATGTCCAAAAAGCAATAAACTTCCATTCCTTCAATAAAAATGACAGAAAAAGAGTAAACTGATTTGAAATAAAATGAGCAGACATGGACATGGTGTAGATTTAAATTAAACCCCATGTGTTTTTCTTGCAACCAGATCATTTTCATCCTCTGTTTATTCATCCCAGTTTGTAATTGTGACCATTAAAAGCTAAAATATTTCATGTAATCTTTATGTGTATTGCTACGGCTCAATTCATTACTTATTTATTTTTGATTAGGCTAAGTGAAAGAAACACTTGATTATGCTAGCTGTGTCAATGTTATTTGAACAATATACTTCAGACATCCTTACTGTCACTTGAGGAAATAGTGGTAACCATCACTGAAGCAGAGGCTTGCAGTGTAGAATCGGTATGTATGGCTTGTACACTAAATAGCCTTCTGCCTTCTGGTCCACAAACGAAACTTTACAAAGCTGAACGATTGACCGAGAATAACTACTGGGGTCAGAACGTTAAAGGAAATTTCTGACACAATTGTATACCTCTGTTACTACATACATTATGAAACTCAGTCTTTAATCTTGTAAAGTACTGATAATAACTGAATTGTGCTTTAACTATTAAAAAATAGCAAGTTCGAACAAACAGGAATAGAAGAAAAGCAGATTTTTTTGTAGTTAGCACACATGGGAAAATGCTGCTGTGCTAGAATTTAAGGAGAATGCTTGGATTAGTTTTACATGTCGCTAAGTTTAATAAAGGATTGAAATTAACCATCAAGCTGTGATGGTCAGTACTCTCACAAACATATGCACCACCTGAAGACTGCATCCAACCCTTTGGCATGTTGTCCTTTTTGTGCTGCTAAATCCAAAAATGTGCTTTAGACCAACAGCATAAGAGGTTCCTTCTCTGTACAAACACACGCACACACACCCACACACACACACATATGTCTTCATCCATTTCCCCCTCTCTTGCATTGTTTTTTGGGTCACACTGATCTGCAGCCTAATTACCCAGAGTCCTCTGCGGCAGCCCGACCAGCGCTCCACTGCCGTTCTGTCAGTCACATCAGCACCCAGCACACGCTCTCCTCGGCTCAGATCATCAGGAGTTTCGCGGATGGAAAGCCTGCTCAGAATTCAGAACAGGGCTCTGCATGCATCTAATTGTGTTGGAGTTTTCCACCTTGGCTCAACTGCTCTTTTTCTCAACTTATTCCCGGGATGAAATGCTCTTTCATGTCAGCAGTGTAATTAACTTAAGACATTAAATCTCCAAAAAGTCTGCTTTGCATGTTGAAATGACAGTGAGTGGATTCTTTGCTTCCTTGATAAAATGACAGAATACGTGCAGAATATTTGAATCACAAAGACAAATAGTGACCATAGTGTTCACTCTAATAATGTAATGATTACAACGAGTTCACAGGCTATGTAAACATTTGTATCACAGCTATTATAATTCTTTATATACAAACAACAAATTGGCACCTCAGATGAAGTTGTGTCAGAAACTAAAATATATTAGTTTCACATGTTTTTTATGGCAGTATAGTCTTATACTTTTAGAATATGACAACCAATTTATACAGTGAGGGACGCAAAAAATTATTTTGAGAAAAATTACTGGTGGCACAATTGCTATTGCCACTTTTAATTTGACTCTCCCAGTTCCCATAGACAAAAACTCACAGTTAGAGAACTCCTGCAAAGAGAAGAAATCATGGAGAAATGAGGCAGCAGATCTACATGTCTATTTGTGTATTCCTGCACAAATTGTATGGTATGCCGAGATCTGGAGCATAAATCCTAGTTGCAGTATTTCTACATGGAGTTTACATGTGCTTCCTGTACTAACATGACTGCTGGTTAACTAGACACTCTGAACTGTCATTTCTATATGAATCATTGTATGTGACATAGACAATAAGTTTATGCACCCATCTCTTACTATGATCTCGTGTTTCTTATGCTTCTGTCAACCAAAGCACCTTAAGAGCTGGATGTGCTGCATCTCTTTAGAAATCAGTAACAGATGTGGCTGGCTGTACGAGAGGCACAAGTACAGAGAATGCTTTTGCTCAGCTTTCAGAACTACTCTGCTACTGTGTTTGGTTTTGTTTAGGTATTTTTTTTCTCTTTATGAATGTCTGATTTTGTGCTGAACTCAATCTGGCACTGACAGAAATATGCACAATGTGTGACACTGCATGTGTAATACACGTCACCTTGAACTGGTCTTCCAAGTTAAACACGTCTCAGACGGCTGACTCCCTGCAAAGACCTGACATGCGTTAATCCGCTGAGTTAACCAGCATAAGAACAGAGGGGTTGGCACAGCAGGAAACAGAAGACCGGTCAACTTTTTCATATCGTGTAATCAGCAAGGTTCGGAATCACACTTATTAGAATATTTTCATGTCTTGCTTTCCCGTTGCATCACACTTTGAGAGCAAGCATCTTTTTCTTGAATGCTGAGTTTATTTCACCTCCTGCTGTGTGCTGTCATGCTAAATCTTGTTCGATAAACTATAGAGCTTATTTACAAGTTGACTCTGTTTACTCAAAGCAGCAAACACCTATAGAGGCAAGCTGTTTCTATAGGCTGCATTGGAAGTTTTCAGTTTTCATACCATCCAATTTTAGTCTTTACAGGCAGATGTAAGGGATTTGTAACTTTTTCCGTCATTAACAGAAAGCTCTGGCTGGAGCTGGTGTTTTATCAGCAGACAGAAGAGGGCGGAGGGAACAGCTAATGTTGTTTGGAGGAGGCAGTTTCAAGATGCCCCATGACCAGAGGAGGCTATGACCAAGGAGCTGTTTTCTTTCCTTCTGTGTCCTTTCCATTTTTTTCTTGCATGTGTAGTCACCACATCTGTACATATTTGTTACTGTGAGTCATACATGACAATCTGTAAATTGTGACTGCAACCCATCTGTGTTGTGAGTATTCTACCAGTGAGTTTATGCTGGAAGATCCTAAAAGTGCAGCTGGTAATATTTGCATTTGAAAGAGTAGGTCCCCCACTTCTCACTGTGAAATGAAGTTTTTACGCCTTGATTTAAACTGAGCGAAGAAAAAAACCCACTATTACTGGCTCCTTGTTGGAACTAAAACCGAAAATCTCGAAAAGGCGATAAGGCGTCCACAATGGAACAAAATTTATTCTTTGAGCCTCTTGTTTTTGTAAACTTCCAGAACAATTAATCTCAGGAAGCTCTTTAGTGTGAAGGCTTAATCGTTTGCTAATTAGCATCCTCACTAACTGACACTCTCAGTGGAAATATACGATTACATAGCCTATCGACAGGCTCAGTTAACAATGACTGTTTGCCAAAACTCCAAAGCAGTTGTTGGAAAGATGGGGAAGGTGTGTGTGGCATTAAAAGGGAAATAGAAAGTGCTCTGGTAAAGGATAAGAAATAATAATAGTAATTATATTTGTACAGTTTATTTTAGGTAAATATATATCTCTTAATATTCTAGTAATACGACTCTATGTGAAGATTCAGTTTACTTTTCCAATCACTGTAAAGATTTCTGGGTTATTTACGTAATGCTGTACGAATATGAAGTGATCCAGGCCTGGGTTGATTTGACACAACAGGGTTGAGTCACAGACTTGATCTTTCAATTCCAAAGATCAAGTGCACATTGTCTAAGCTTAGTGCTACCAATGACAAGACTGGAAAGAGCTAATCCATTCATCCATTTTTACTGCAGCTTTGACGTTGCAAGGCCATAGGAAGTTAATGCTCTTCTCTTTGACATTACCATGTCAAAGAGATGGAGTGCGCCTTGTACAGTGTACCTATCCTTTAAAGGATATAATAGTAACGCACAGAAAAAACAATTGTCCATCCACACCGTTACACCTAATGGCAGATTGAATCAGCAAATTAACCAAAGTATGCATGTTTTGGTTAGTTTGGTGGGATTAAGTGCCTGGAGGTTTGAGTCCTAATAACTGCTCCACTGTGTGATCTTGAATGATTTTTGTGTCTAGTTATATTATGCATGTGACCCTGGGGGCGATGGCAGTAGGAGTTCGCCCTGCAATTGGTGGGCTGCTGGCTTGATTCCTGCTCTGGTCACCTTGGTATTTGCGTCCTGTCTAGAGCCACAAAACAAGATAGAGTTTATAAATAGGTGTTGAATATAATTCTGAAAGCTAAAGAATTCAAACTAAACAAAGTCGGAAGCAAAAAAACCCATAAAATTCCTTCCAAATGCCTTTTACCATTGCTACCCTTCTGTTGCAAATTTTTGATGCAGATATATGACAAAACGTATAACCACCCTTTTTTATTGCCTTTATAATTAAAAACTTTTCTAATTTGATTTGTTTTTAAGAGCCACAGCGGAGAGGTCAAAGAACTACACATAACTTTGGACCTGCAGGTTTGAGATGACTGTAGTAGACTATCAGGAGAACATAAGAATTTACTTTAATTATTTTGTTCTTAAGATTGGTACAGAATGTCCTCCTGTCAGCAAAACCTGACATATGGTCAACACAAAACCGCCTGCAGTAGATGGTTCCAGTGCATTTCAGGAAAAAGTCAGGTAGGACATTAAAACTGAAAAGGCAAAGGAATAAATATCTAGCAGGAATTTCTCAACAAACATCTGAATTTGACTATTAAATTTATTCTCAACAAATAAGAATATGAATTACAGTTTACTGAGTTTCTATCTATCTATCTATCTATCTATCTATCTATCTATCTATCTATCTATCTATCTATCTATCTATCTATCTATCTATCTGTCTGTCTTCATATGACATATTTTCCCAAAGATGACCTAATAACCTCTATATTTTCTTTATATTCCACTTTCAGTTCAGTTTGTTCTGTTATGTCTGTCTTCTTTTCTCCTCCTCCGTCCTCTGAAACTCAAGCTTATCACTTCTGATTGGTTGTCATGGTGATAGACCCTCAGGGACTGATCCCAAAACCGAAAGTTTTGCTTGTCTGAAACACAACATTTTTTTTTTTTTTCCGGGGTCGCGGTTTTGGGGGTTGCGCTTGCATGTTTGAGGAGGAGAAAGAGGGGTGAAACAAAGAGGTGAAAAGAGAACGTGATATGTTTCAGTTAAGGAAAAAAACTGGATGAGACATTAAGGGGAAGAGGGAGAGACAGGCACAGAAAGAGAAAACAGGAGGGAATGAGGCAGCATACATCCATTCCAACTAGGTCACATCGCAGGAGCATTGCGTAAGCATAAACACTGCTGCCCCTGTGCTGTACCCTTAGCGCACGCACGCTCACACAATCACACTGCAACAATCTGTGTCTTTCCAGAACTCACTTCGGTCTGGGAATCAGCCACCTTGTATGACAGTCTGTCTTGCTCACAACATTTGAATGGCATCAAACTAAGTTTTTCTGCTCATCTTTCTCTCTTGTATCCTTTTTTCTTGGATGAACTATTTTGAGTACATTATGGCGGCAGAGTGAACCGTCTTGTCTGTTAACTGCCAAACTGGGCAGAAGCATGACACAGCACTTGATGCTCCATATCAGAAAGCACATCCACACCACTGGTTCTGGAGACGTTAGATTGTTGTAAGGCAATTGGTGTATTGTTCATCAACTATCTTCCCCTTAACTGAGATCGGGATGTGGGGGTAACAGGTCAAGGAGGAAAACTCCAGCTTTCCTTTCCCCGGCTTCACTCATTCCTGGGGAACCCAAGGTGTCGCTTGAACAGAATCATAATAAAGTCCTTCCAACTTGTTCTGGCTTTTCTCCTAGTAGGACAAGTCCAGAAAACCTCCACATGAAGGCATCCAGGAATCATTCTGATCTGATTCTATACCTGAAACACATCAAATGACTCCTTTCAGTGTCTAGAAGCAACTGCTCTAGTCTGAGACCACCCAAATGACGGCGTTCCTCACCTTATCTGGAACCATGAGAACCATAGCTATAGGTGCATTCTCCACTCTATGGAAAAAGCTCAGGTACATTTTTCTTAGTTGCTCTGGTCATTTTTTATTTTTTTGTTAGATCAGAATTTAAATTCTCAAAAGTAATTGTTCAATCTTTAAACTATTTTGATCAACATGATGACAAAAGCAACTGAAAATGTAGGAAATGTGTAGCAGAGAATTATACAGTATCACTCTCATGGATGTACCATCATAGCATTTGCAACTTGTTCAAAATATTGGAAAGAACCTTTTTTAGATGTACATAAGTATCTGCTGTATAGTCTCATCATCCACAACATGTATGCTTAAGGTCATTGCACAAGTCTTAACATGCAAAATGTTTGAACAAGTTTTTATAACATGTAAAGCAATTAGATTTTTTTTCCAAAACTGTCTTTAATTGGAAAAGTCTCCTAGGTGAGTCCTTAACTTTCTCCAGTGAAGGTACAGTAAGTGTATGAAGCTTTCAACCAGTTTTCTGAAATAGCTTAATGGTGCATCTCATGAACCATCAAATAGTAAGCAGTGTGTAGCCAGAGCACAACACAGTGTTACGGCGAGGATTTCGACATGGTACAATTTACAACATTAAATTAATATCTTTTTATTTGAAATCAACCTGAAATGGATGAAGCAATGCTGGCAACAAACTGCAACATGTGGGAACAAAGTAGGGGTACAAATTGGCAAAAGGGAGGTTGGAGCTGACCAGAATCCATTCACACTGCAGCAGCAATATATAAACTATGCTTTTTCTGTCTGGTTCCTACCATGCTCCACACTTTAATGGATGACCTTACACTTGTGTGTAAAACAATAATGGTAAATGTGCTGTTTGTGCTGTGTGTGTGTCAGCAGAGGGTGTGATTGACTATAAAGGGAACAGCCAAAGCCAGTCGTTCAAAATCCTTGTTGGACGGTTTCAAATCCCCCACTCGGCTCAGAGTGAAGAATATGAGGGAGGTACTGCAGATGTGCGTATGTGAGCATGTTTTCTAGAAGTACATGTGTGCCGGATTCTATATGTCAGTAAAGCCTTTCCAGTCACTGAAGGAATGGGAGAGATGCTGACAGACAAACAGAAAGAGACACAGATCTACAGGGTAGAGAGAGGGAGAAACAGAAAGAGAGAGAGAGAGAGAGAGAGAGACAGAGAGATTGAAAGAGAGAGAGAGGTGGGGTTAATTTAAAGTGGGCGGGGCTAAAACTGTCAATCAGCGGTGGTTGTTTGGCGAGCGGGCGGTCCTGCACAGCGGGACATCCAATGGGAGTCGACGCTGCTTGTGTCGCTATGGTGACGGGGCTGTGCCCAAGGAGGTTGTGATGGGTTGACAGGTGCGTGACAATCGGAGGCTCTCTGTAAGCATGTACGCCAAAGGCAAGAGCAGCAACGTGCCGTCCGACAGCCAAGCCAGAGAAAAGTAAGTTTTATTTATGGGGGAGGAAACAGCGGCTGTGAGGGAAGTTCATGAGCGGCCGGGGGGGCAGTCACACACTGAGCTGCGGCAGGGGAGGGCGCAAGGAGACTCACTCAGTTTGCACGGAGCTCTGTGCCCAGCTCTCTGCAAGCCCTGGAAAGTTCACTGCTTCCTTTATTTAAGAAAAGATAGACATTTTGTCAGGAAGTCAAGACGGTGGTAGGGATGGAAGGTTAGAAAGCCGTCTTTAGTTTAAGCTTCAGGGTTTTCTAAATGTATTTATTCTAAGACGTTTTTAATTGAAATCCAGCAGCGTCCTTCTTTGTGACGCCTTTGCTTTTCTCCGCATGTTTTAATCTAACATGTATGAGTGATAATTATATTTGGTGTATTTTTGCATTGCGACACTGGTAGCTACATAAATAGTTTATTTGTAAGCATGCGGAGCGAAACTCTGCTCGCTCGCAGTCGACTGGAGCAAAGAGAAAGTCGGAGCGTTTGGCTCCCAGAAGCCGCAATGTGGCTCTTCGGGGGTCGCTTCGCTAAGACAACGCCGGTCAGTTCACCTGCAGCGATGGGTGAAATGTGTGGCTGCAGACCGAGATGTTGTTCTGTTAGGCTTTTCCTGAAAACATCTGAAATGGTGTTTGTGTTTGTTATGTATGAGCTGTGCTTAATTATCCTCCATTTGAGTTTGACCCAGGATGCCCATCAGACAGGAGCTTTTATTGTAGCTTCAGTAAAAAGGCGAACTTGACAATTTAAACGTCTGTTCATGAGAATTAAACGTAAACTTGTATTTTTTTTTCTTCTTCTTTGCATATGTTGTAAATTACCCAATTAACATCGCCACTAATTTTAGAAGATTGTTCAATGAGTTTTTATTTATTTATTTATTTTTACTTAGCTTTATTAGTGAGTTATTCATATAAGTATTTATTCTTTATGTCTTTTTTGTTTTGTGTAGCACTTAAACTTTTTAAAAGCTATCACTCCATCGCAGCTCTGCTCTCTACCAGCTTTTACAGCATCATAAAATCACTGGGTTTAGTATACCAACCTGAAGTTTTTAGTGCCCTCTTTCCTCAGTTCACCTTTTGGAAAACTTTATGTAAGTGCCCCTGTATTCAGCTATTTGTATTGTAGTTCTTAAAGTTGCTCATATAAAAGAATGTTTATTGTTATTATGCATACTTAACGTGCATTGATGTATTATGTCTGACTCTGTGAGCTAGAGGCTAAACATTTTAGTGTATCGCCATTGTAAGGCTGTGGGTTTTAATTCGTTAGTGCCCTTTATTTCTGCACCAATATAAACATTTTAGATTTTGCCGATTTTCTAGTACATCTATATATATATATGTGCATTTTTTAATTATCCTGTTGATTTTTTGTTGTTGTTGTTTAAGTCTGTCAGTGTTTAAACTTTTGTCACTATGGCAAAATTTTGAGTCAAAAGTACTCGAGGACCAAGAAAAAACAAACCTAAAAAAAAATTGAGTAAATAAAGTTGTCTTTTTTTGCAGGAAAGGGATGTTATTCATTGTATTAATTTGTTTTTGGCTCAATTGACCAAATTCATTGTCAGAAAAAGAACAGGATTTGGATCACTTTCTTTCAAAAATGTTAGCTATGTTTAGCCAAGTTTAATAAATCAGATAAAAGCTTGGTGCAGCAAAGTCAGCTCTTCAGTAAAAGTCACTGGATAAACATGGTTCTGCTTATTATAAAAACTTGGTTATTAAAAAATTTTTATTGTGTCAAACTTTTAAGTAATTTTTTAGTCGTAATTTTCCATTTTAAGAAACTATGTCATAATTTTACTATTTTTAACAAATAAAAGGTTTTCATCTGCATCGAGCCCCTGTGCTGGATGGGTCAATTCTGTATCACTCTTGAATTATAGTTTGATATCGCTGCACAGATTCAGTCAAAGTACCACAAATGGCCCAAGGGTTCCACTTTGGACACCCTTGGTTTAAGTTGTAGAGAAACAAATATATTCGTATTGAAGTCTGTAGAAACGTTAGAGTTTATTAGCCTGCTAAATAACAGCACATGGTTATTTTGTACAAAGTGTTTGGACCTTGGGCTATTGCTTGCTGGAGGCGTGAACTGTGTTGAAGTTTTAAATGATTGGATTTGATTTTACGCAGTTGCCATCGTTTGGCAGTGATACATGTAATGCTTAAGACAGCTCACCAGAAATTGCACATGCTCTAAAGTGTAAACAACCTCGTGGGGAGTTGGACCAATCTAAAATGTCTTATACATTCCTCTTGCCCTGATTTTAATTGCTTAGTATTTGGAAATGTGGCCAACGCAGACTGAATGAGCTCATTCACTTCCTCCTCTATCATTTCCAAACTACAACCGGAGGCAGACTGCAATTCAAAAAGAGCACAGAAAATTAACATCAATCGTTCACAACTTTTCCTTCTGTTCAATGATTGGCCTGGTAGAAATCCTAACAAGTACAATGGTGGAAATCCTAGACGGAGCACTGAAGGGCGATGAGAATCGAACAAAAATGAATATAGGCAATCGGCAGGCTTGGGTTTGTTTGTGTTTGCCTGAAATACAATTTTTGTAGTTGTTTTACACCACTTAAAAACTTGAAAAATCCACTTGGTGATTTACAACTAAAGGAAGGATAGAGTAAACCTGGCAACATAAGAGAGTTTTTTGTTAAAAGATTAAGGCAGTAAATTAACCTTTCTGACAGGGTGGATGGTGTGTAAGACCAGTAATTGAAGGGAATTTGACCAGACTGATTATCATTGATGTTGTGCCAGTTTACCCTTAACATGAACTTGTTATAAGTTCACACATAATTCACAGTCACATGGACTAGTTCTCATTCATTCATCATATTCTTTTTAGGTAAAAATAATGAATAAGTATCTTAATTATGTCATTGCATAATGAGATATTTAGTAGAATTACATCTTGTTCTCTAAGGACTGCATTTTCCACAATGCTCATATAAAGACTTTCTGGTGGACTAATGAGGCTATTTTGTTGCGCATGTTAAGCGCTGTGAAGTCCTTGAGCAGTTATTTCTAGCTGAACTTACCTGTACGATTGTCTGCAACAAAAGTCAGTGGTGACAGTATGGACGTAGATGTGACTTTATTTCTCTACTCATTTCTGGTGAACCTGCAAATCCACGCAGCTTGACGTACTTCTTGCCCACAGACGGCTCTTACACAGTGTTGCCAAACCAAGGAACAGAAAAGCAGCCCAGCATAATACGATAACTTTGGTGGTTCAGGCATGATCCTTCAGTTCATAAAGTTAACTTTAAGGTGTAGTGGAGTTCCCACACCTATTTTAGGTGTGGGAACTTACAAAAAATGTGTTCCATAACGACCAAACTATGCTCACATGCAAACACACAGCAGTCATCTGGTCCTTGCCTTTGAGCAGAAATTTTGCAGCTGATTCCTACTTTGCAGTTTACATCTTTTGTTTGATTATAGACTGGTTCAAGTTTAACATGTAAAAAAAGACACCCAGTTAATTTTGTGGTCCACTATTAAAAACACTCATTTTATATGAACATCATGGTTTTTGCTTTTTGTAAGAAACATGGGATTAAATTATTTTTGCAAATCCTATTTGAAATAATTTCTTTCTCCTGAGGAAAGACTTTAATAATCCAAGCTTGCTTGAGGTGAAATATTGATGGTAATCAGACGGTTTCTCAGTGAGTTTTGACTACCATTAGTATGATGACTTAAAATAGACAAGGGTGTTTTAAATTTTTAGTTTTAGAATATCGAAAATCACCCTTTGGCTTCCTTGAATTTGAACAGAGCCATTTTATTGTTATTATGAAGTTCTATGATTCCCTGTGGTCTGACTATCACTACACCGTTCTCTTTATTTTGGGTGATGTTTTAATGATGAGGCTAAGTGTTCAACCCTCCTGAACTGAGGTCTGAACTTGAAGAGTTGTGAAAGCTTGTCCAAAATGTCCGAGTTTGGATTGTGAGGAAGTCAATCACTAGCTAGTGTCATTTTTAAACATTCATATACATGTGTGTGTGTTAAAAATGCTTCTGTGTCTCCTGTTTAGGTAAAATCCAAGGAGAAGTCTATAAAATGCTACATTAATGCACAATTAATGACTGTTGGTCATTTGTTGTGTGTTTTGAATCCAGTAAGTAAACAGTGTGACTGAGTATTCGTCTCAGACCTTTAGCCAAGTTCTTTATTCTAGATCGATATAAGAAGGACTGAACAGTGGGTTCTGCTCTGTCACTGGCTTATTGCGTGTTCTGACTGAGGCAGTGATGGAGAGCTTGCTGCAGGCCAGAAAGACATTTCCCGTGAACACTGCATCTCTGCTGGAAGGACATGAACTGATACTTATTCTGTAGAAGTTGCTTAGAGACATACAGAACATCCGTACAGCGTTACCTTCATATCATGGGGTTTGTGACAAATAACATCTGTATGTGATATAAAGAAAACAATGTGACTGATATTGATGACAACTTACATTTTATATTTCATCAGCAATATCAAGCAACAGGCAAAAAGCATAAGCGGTTTTTTGCACATGAACACTGTTCATTCTTTTGTGATATGCCGAACTCGTCGTTTAGTTTCTTGTGTGGCCACCCAGCACCATACTGCCAAAACCTCTCCAGTAGAAGAATCTGTTGTAGTAGTTCTGCACTCCACAGATCAGACCTTTATTGAGGAGCAGTAAGAAAAAGTATATGTTGGAAGAAAAAAAAAAATCCAACATATTTGGGAATTTGGGAAAACCTGCAAAAGGTTTATGGACGTCTCTGGCCAAATGAAAGCATTTTTTAGTTATATGCAAGACACAAGTGGTCTAAAAACATGAAATCTCTCACATGAAAATCAACGTACTTATAATGCTGTTCAGCAATCATATTCCATTCTACCCATTTTGAGTGAGCATATTATAACAAACTGATTGAATAATTAAAAGTGTATAACCCTAATTTATCTAAAGTATATAACAATCTTATATGTATTAGCCTACATATATATTTATGGATACCATCTTAAATTTCACAATAAGAGAGAGGAAAAAACTATGCAAATAATGTATAAATTTCCCAGTTAATAATTCAAGTAATGTTGCTGCAGGTCAGCTCATTATCTGTGTTTACATTTCACCGTACAAGTCACGGTCGATCGGCTGTTAGTGCAAAAGCCACAAAGGAGAAGAAAGGAATGGGCAGCAAGGAGACATTAGATGAAAAGGGGGGGAAAAATCAAGTGAGGCAAAGTTTTGTTGTCTGTTAACAAGCAGACTTGTTTATCTGTGGTCTGTATCAGAGAAGCAGAGCAGGCCCGCCACTGCTGAGCCCTCAGTTGCTTCTCATTTCTGTGGCGCAGCAGGGGATCGGAGAGCGAGAGAGATGGAGAGTAGCAACAGATTGAGGAAAACGAAGGAGGAGGAGACAGAGCGGGACTGAGGGAATTTGCTGGATCATTAGTTTACAGTGTTGTCGTATTGACCTTAGAATGGACCCCTGCAGACAAGGGGCTCTGGCATCTAGCCCATGTAGATGTGGAGCTCTGAAAGCAGCTGGCCTCTATGGATTTCTGTACAATGTGTTGGTGGTGTGTGAGATATGTATGTATGCATGTTTGGTTACATGTGCATACGTACGTACACCCATACATGCAGGCATTCAGGCAACAATATCTCCTCTATCCTGTGTAAAGTAAGTAACAAACACCCTTAATGTTTCATGAAACCTTGATATCCAACTTTAACCAGCCTGCATGTGTTTGTGTCAGCATATCACAGAGTATATGGCAGTCTTCACACCTGTGTGTCCAAAGAACACCTTCCATAGCGTTCAGATGGCACTCCACACCCCTCCTCTGTCTGTACCTGTGTTATGGTCTGCATTTGATTTTGATTGGAAGTGACAGTACACGACCACTGACTGTACTGCAGTTGTTCAATGAATGTAGGTTTCAGTCACTGGCTGTCAGAGGACACATTCCTCTGACAGGAGGAATGTGTAGCTCTGGGTTTGTGGTCCTGACTGAGCAGCATTGCAGCACATAGTGCACATTCCTCTTTTCCTCGTTTCTCTGTGTTTACGAAACAAAAAGCAAACTTTACCTTGGAGACACAAGAATACTTGGAGGATCTTTATTTCTGAGCTTTTATTAGAGCACGTCTTGTTCTGTGTAATCGCCCCATCCTCCCAAATTTAACTCGTCACTTTGTTTTTTCTAAGTCAGTATGTGAAATGGCTAACTTGTAGTTTTAGTACTATTATGATATATGTTGTTTTGCTAAGTTTCTAGTTCATCTGCCATCCATCAATCTGGTGAAGATAATGGATTGTTCGCTTAGGTAAGGATTATCATCCTACACACACATTTACCTCACAACTGAAACACCTCAGGATCTTTCTAGTAGGCTGCCAATGCAGTACTTCACAGACTAAGGCAGAGCAGTGCATGCTGGGAGCGTTTATCTGACAGATGCAATTCAGGCTGCCACTCTGGCTTTCTCTGTGAGTCGCATTATAGGAGAACTACAATAAAAATAAATCTGCATACACACATACACTGGTATGTTGTTCATTGGCTCTGAAAACTATCACAGATGTGCTCATTAGAACAAACAGGAATGCAATTTGTAGCATAAATACAATATTGTACCCAGAGGATAAATATATTTCTAGAAAAGCAAAATGGAACTGTTGTTTTTTTTTCTATTCAGGATTTTCTTCTCCCCGATACTAATGCAAGTCATTTGACTTAAGGCGTTGTTGATACTGGTAGTACTTAAATAAAATCAAAGCTGTCTACATTAAAATATTACCCTATATTTCATCAGTGTTACAGCCACTCACCAATGACATTCATGATGCTACGGTCTCTGATCAGCGACTGATCATTTGTCCCAACTGCAGCTGCTCTGGGTCAGCTTTAATTTGCTGCTCTAATTTGAGACAACTCAGCTGAAAAGATTATTGAAATTTCTGGCTACACATCACCTAAAACAGACGCTGCTTTATCTTTAGTGTACAAAAATACATGTGACTTGACACGCACTTCTTCAATCGACTTGTGTCTTGCCACTCTTCAACTATGTTTTCTGAAGTTATCGCAGAAGTTATCACCTGAAGTTATCACTTTAAGCATTGTGAAATTTTATGATTCAGGTAATGCAGCGACTAACAACGATTACTTTTTTAAATGAAATTATTGAATGTTTTTGAGTAGTTTATTTCTTTCAAATGCTTTATAAAATAGAATAGAATGTATTTTTAATAGGGATACATGGATCCAAGACAGGATATATGGTGTGCTGTGTAAAGCTGTTGATAATTTTCAGCTCTTTTTCCATAGAGCCACTCATGATAAATAGCCATGCACACACATCGAAAGAAAATTTAGAGAGACTAATTAACCTAATTGCAAAGTTTTTGAAGTGTGGGAGGAAAGTGCTAGGCCAATCGTTAGTTGCAGCCCTACTTTGTTTTAAATATTTTGCACTAAGATTGCACATTAACCATTTAATGTGCTGAAACCATACAAAAGTTAAACAGATATGGTATGCTACATCACATAATGTCTGCACAACAAAACAGACAGGCACCACTTTAAACAACCAGATATAGACCCAAATACTTGTCTAAAAGATTGTTCAAACATAAATTCAGTGAAAAATGTATTAGAAATACAACAAGATCATTCAGCAGCTTAAGAAAATGTACAATTGCTGTGTCTTTTCTGTCTGCTCAACATTGACATCTGGCATTTATTGTGGTAATTTGTTCCATGTTAAACCATTAAACTCTGCAAGAAGCCGAAAACATCCATTTATCATTGCTGCACTAGAATTACTCGCATACCGAAATGTAAAAAAAAAAAAAAAAAGCAGATTCAAACGTTCTGTCGGCCATGTTTGTTTTTAAAGTAGAGTTTGGATAGAGCTGACCAATGACTGCTGTTGAACTTAACTGAAGTAATCAGCATAAACAAGCTGCATACTGTGGAAGGGGGTCATTGGGGGTTATGCTTCACAGAGAAGTGAATGTTACTTCTGAAGAAAAGTTTAAGAAATAAAAAAATGTTGATGTAATTAGATTAACGGGATTATTATAGTGGATGTCCTGGATTATGAAAACTAATTGCTGCATCCTGAGTCTATTGTTCCAGCTGCTCAACCTCACTATGAAAGCTGACTGAACACAATATGCAGAGCAGGTCACTTGACACACAGGCAGACAGGAAGTGGCAGAAGACAAGACAGATTGTCTTTTAAAGGAGACACTTAGATTTTTAAGGAACACCACAGATTTGTTACATCAATAAAATAATAGGCACAGCCTTAAATACAATTTTGCAAGCTGTGCACTTGTATATGGGCCCAGATTCCTAAAAACTTGTGTGTAACACAGTTGCTTGGCTTACTGGAGATGCAGATGACAAAATCACAGAAAAAACATCAACAAATACCGAGAGACAAATTTGGTTTGAAATCTGGATTCAAATCATTAAAAAAGAAAAACCTGTAACTTAGGACAAAAATCCTTATTGCTCTGTTGAGCATGCACTGTCTGAAGTTAGTTTCTGTGTATATCTTGAACTATTTTGTCATTTTTGTATGTTGTTCCTATATTTTATTGTACATATTTGCCTTCTTGAATGTTTTTTTTTTCTCTTTTGTGTCGATAGTTTTGTTGTACTCTGATGCACAGTGACAGTGTATTATATTTTGCTCAGTTGGGTTATATAAATTGCTACATCCCATACAGCTGGACTTTATTTTGAGGACTTTATTTTGAAAATAACATCCTCTCAGTTTAAGTCCAGATACAACAACAGAAGTTTGTTGTGACTTTTAATGGATTGCATACTGTATGTGTAAATGTGTAAATTTGTAATCCCATCTGGGGCGTCTGCTCGTAGCACTTTACCTATATGGTTGGGTCCTCAAAAATCATCTTCCTATCTGTCTGTCTGCCTGTCACGTTGCCTCTGTGTGATTGCAAACTACAACATCCAGCGATTATTACACAGCTAATAGCCTCTCCAGCTCTCTAGGGATGCTTGTGAACAGTGGAGAGAACACGGGGAACTGTCACCACTCTGTTGTCTTTCACTGGCTCTGATATTTTGTGAGAGGGTACAAAAATTCAAACTACAGCTGAAGAGCCTCAGATTATCATTTGTCTGGAATTACAAGAAAGGCTAAAAAAAGCCTTCATATGCTTCCCCTTTATAGCAATGACTGATAGAAAACAGCTTTCTTAATGTATAGAGGCTGTTACCAGTCCTCTTTTATCCTCGAGCATCTCTCTGTCTGCCTCTTATCCCCATTGTCAGAGATGTAACTTTCCACAGAAGTGCTATCAAAGCAGGGGCCCTTTTTTTATTGAGCCAAATGGAGACAGGCTGGGATCGACGCAGGCAGAAAAATTGGATGGCAGGCAACACAGTGCCTTGTTTAAAACACTTGCAAAATGGGTTGTGGTCTTTAAGGTGAAATGACGTGACAAAAGTCTTCTGTTTCAATCTAGTAGCTCAGGATCCTGGTAATTTTTCATCACGACCCTTAAAAAAAAAAAAGAAATAAAAGAGGTTTATGGATGAGTGAGTTTATCACACCACGTTGCTCCCTCTGGATCCCATCCTTGTCCCTGAAAGCTCCTGTTTTAATTAGAAATGCAGTCACTTCCTTTTTCATCTCTGTCTTCTTCTTTGCTCTTTCTCTTACATTATCTTTGGTAGTGGTGAGTGCACCAAGTTTAGCAGTGGGATAAAGATACTGACATTTGGGGAGTAAAGGATCCAGAGCTGTGTGCCGTGCATGAGGTCGAGGTTCTGCTGACCGTGACTGGAAACCACTATCTGGCTTTGTTCTTGTTAGTGCTTGCTCCTGTGGTTTAGTCAGGAAGTTTTTTTTTGTTGCCCATGGTGATTCCAAACATGTTCAGCTTTGCCCTGAGACCACAGCGCAGTAAGGGATGCTCTCCCTCCCTGAGATTTCCTGTAACCTGAGAAGATTCTCCCAAAACAGAAAGCTGCCGGTGAACATACAGGCTCAGTTAAACTATTCTCTGTCGGGTGAGGTGAAAGAATTCCTTGGAGCTTTTTTTAAGCTTCTGTCCAACAATAGTCATGCACCCTTTTATCTTTTATCTATAAATAGCAAAAGAAAAGGATATATGGTTTTTAAATGTATCTTAATCTGATGCTCCTTCATGAAATCCAGGGCGAGCAATTTTATTTACAGGTTGCATTTTTTAGTAAACACAGGTCCGGGGTATACTGCTGGACCATCAAAGTCCTTAGGAACACATGAAAAATGCTACACTATGACCCTGTTGAAGTCCTCACCTAAATCTTTGGCACAGCTTGAAAGTTGATGTTCACAATCTTATCATCCCATCTGACTGAACTAGAACAATTTCAGTCAGATGAAATGGGTAAAAATGTTAGTCTCTAAAAGACCTGCACCTGTAATTTCAACAGAAATTGGTTGTGGAAAATATTGATATTCACGGGGGCTGAATATAAATGCATACCACAATTTTTAGATTGTATGTAACTGTTTCTTACATCTCACTATACATGGCTAATTGTGTTGGTTAATCCAAAAAAAAATCCTGATAAAATACATTGTTTGTGATTGTACTGCGGCAAAATGCAAAAAAGTTCAAAGTACATGACACGTAGCACTGCTTGCTGTTTTTCGAGAGTTTGTAATTTGCATGGCATCGCTCTTAGTGGTAGCGACCACTACTCTATGTTATACCAGTGTAACTTACATTGTAATTTCAAATACCTTAGCGTAACTGTACATCCTGCTGTACACTCCACCCCACATCCCCCACCAAGTACACTGGAGGTTGATTGGAAGCTTCTCTGCTGCTATTTCTCTGTCATTGACATGCAAGACGCATCACACAGATTCTGGCGCAAGGTTAAGCATGCGTGACGCCCAAGCTTAGGAACTGCTTCAGACAGTCTCTCTCTCTCTCTTTATACTTCTCTCCAATTTTCACCCCTAAAAACGCTGATTATTTTCCTTTGCCTTCACCGTACCTCAGTTCCTCAGTTCCTCAGT
>CAEFZY010074605.1:0-21450 GCA_903066815.1 Brachyrhaphis roseni
TCTTTTAAACTCTAAAAATAAACAAATGTTATTACTTCAATGGAAAAACATTTAATTAAATAATTTTTTGGCTGTGCTCCATAATGACAATGGCTATTTTTAGAGCTTGCTCCGCGGGCGACTGACAATGTCCCCGAGGGCGACCGGGTGCCCTGTAAGTTTGAAAATAGAAAATATTTATGGTTTTATCACAAAAAACTGCATGATCTGATTATTATCTTTATCATTATAGGGATAATTTGATCCACTATGTTTATTAAATCCAGATTAAAGATTATTATTTAAACTCTTTTTGTCTCCGAATCATAAAAACCCAAAACGCTGTGAAGAATTTCAAACTTCTGTCGCCATGAAGACTGGAGAAAATCTGTTCTTCTATTTCTGTTTCTTCTTTCCTTAATCTTTTATTCATCTCATTTTCTCTGTTTAAACTTTTTCTATTGTTTAATGATGAATTTCTAGGGGAAAAAAGTTTTAGAACCAGTGTTGGGGTCAGAGTTCAGGCAGCTCTGAGGCTCCGCCTCTTCTTGAACCACCCAGAAAACAACTTCCTGTTTTCTTCATTTCTTTATTGTTTAACCAACAGGAACGTTTTCAGGAGAATTCAACCAATCACAGAGGTTACAGCACATGACATCATACAGTGGGACCGTCTGATTGGCCGGTCCGTCTCTATAGGAAGACATTTGGACAGCAGTGCAGGTAAGAAGGGGCGTGTCATCAGGGCGTTCATCGCCATGGTGATGAAGACAGTAAACAAAAACAAACATGGACACAAAAACATCCAATTAGCGACTCGTTAACTAAACAAACTAATTGATCATCTAATTAACTAACAAGCTGCAGCCACAGGTCGGTAAGGAAATAAGTCAGGTTATGGAAGATAGGCTGTTGCCATGGTTACTGAAGCTGTTGTCTGATTGGCTGTGAATTAATCTGTTTCTATGACAACAGGAGAAACAGAAACCAGTTCCTGAACTGGTTTGTTTCCAGTGATGAACTGGTTTCCTGTTTAGTTTCTTTCCTTGTTATTAATTTGGTTTCATCTGTTTACACGTCATTCTGACATCTGGATCTGAACTGGTTTGGACCAGAACTCAACCTTTTGATCATCAACCAGTTCAGGAACTGGTTTGTGTTCCAACATATGAACCAGTTCCTGAACCTGTTCACATTGACTGGTTTGTGATTCTAATTGTTACTGCAGCTGATCGTGTTTCTGATCTGATTTTATAAATTAAACTAATAAATATTGAACATTTTACTCATTTAATAAACTGATTCATTTTAGTTCATGTTGACAAACATTTATCTGTTCAGTCTTTTTGCCTTATTGTGTTTTTAAAAGTTTTTATATTTGATTTTTATCACTATGATGTAATTTATTTACCTTGTGAAGCATTTTAGCAGTTTGAGATGAATGATATAAATAAATTTGATGTTGACAAATAATGTAAACAAACATAAATAAGCAGGATATAAATAAACATACAAATAAATGAAATGTGTATAAATAAATATGTATCGTCTGTATTGAATAATTTGGTTTGATTCATGTTGATTATTTAATGCTCTGAAATTACTGTCATCTGATTGGCTCTCAGTGGCAGTGACATCACAGTGTTTCTGCATTCTGATTGGTCCGTTTCAGGATTTAAACTGTAAAGGATCAAATCCCAGAAAACCGAACAGTTTTATTTCAGTCACTGAGTCGATCAGTGAAAACTAAACAGATCAGGGCAGTGAATGCACCACAAGTGTGGTCAGTGAATGCATCATGAATGAGTGAATCACTTTGGGTCTCCAAGAGAAGAATCAAATCAATGAACCACTAATGTGTGAAGTGATTCTGCAGCTCTATCTGGTCAGTGAATGCATCGTGGATCCAGTCAGTGAATGCATCACTGAGCTTCCTGGCCGTCGATCCTCAGCTTGAAGGAAACCCGTCCGGCGAATTTGTCCCGTTCGCTGCCGGCCATCAGAGTGTTGGACGTCACCTTACACTCCATGTTGATGTCGGTGTTCAGAGAGGCGTTCAGGAACTTCACGGCCACCAGAGGCTGGGTGTAGTTCACCTGAGGGACCAAACATCATTATAATCCTGTCATCTGGGTTGAGGTCAGGGATTGAGGACCTGCTGGATCCTCAATCTGATCCAGTTTGGCTGGAATCAGATAATTCATAGAAAACTTTCCTCAGAACCAGTTTAGAGTTGATTCAGTTAAAATAATAAAGAAAAGAAAAGAGAAACAAAGAACTGATTCCTAAATCTGTAAATCTCATCAGTTTAAGAGAACCAGAATAGAACCGGTCCAAATCCACATCCTTGAGGAATATTGTCTAATAGTCTAATATTGTCTATTAGACTATTAGACAATATTTATAAAGCTTTTAATAACAGGAGAAATTATGTGATTAATCTGATCCTACAGTTTTATTGACAGCTGGTAGAGACATGAGTTTTCTGGTGAACGAGTTTCTGCCGAGTCCCGACTGCAGGATATTATCAGTACTGACTGAGTACTACAGAACCATTAGTACTACAGAACTATTAGTACTACAGAACTATTTGTACTACACAGTGGCGGGCCGTGCATTTCACACCTAGGCCTTCAGTAGTTCTCCGTCTGAATCAATCCAACCCTCAATAACTATTTTATGGCTATAAAACTTCTACTGCAGGTACAGTAGAAGTACCTGCTGTACCTGCAGTAGAAGGTACCTGCACATAAAAAAAGCATCAAAAATGACCTGATAAAATTGCAATATTATTTAGGAATATAGCAACATTTTACTCACCAAAAATCTTGATTATTTGTAAACAAAATAATCAAGATCTTTGTTTACAAATCTTGATTTGTAAACAAATCAAGATTTGTAAACAAAGATCTTGAGGAAATCTTGAGATTTCCTCAAAATTTCTTGAGGAAAACTTCCTCAAGAAGATTTCAGTTACTCTGTTGTGCAGATTATTCGTCCTTTTTTAATTGCCATCGAAGCTAATGCTGAAAGTCGAGCCTGCCCTGTCGTATTTCTGGCAGAAGTTTTAATTCCGCTCGTAGTTAGTAGACTGAAAGTGGCGGACAAATCCTTTTCCCGGTTGTGACAGGCTTGCTAGCTTCGGAGTTGCCCGACCTTGCGTAACAATGTCCAGCTTTTCTTGAAAAGTCCATCTTGAAAATGGCTTTGACAGTAAATCTCCAACCAAATCCATTTCTTCTCCTCCTTCAGCCATTGTGGGTGAAACAAAACAGCTATTAAATCAACACAACAATATCTTAGCTTGTTTAGCTCGATACAGATGCAGTTTGCTAGCTCTGGCTAGTTCACTCTTTGACTATCCAATCAAAACGTGTGAATACGATGGCGTTTCCTTACGCCTGCTAGAGGGCCTTGGTGTCGCCAACTCAAAATCTGATTGGTTGAAGCAACAGTTTGCTCGACATTTATTTTATGCTACAGGGCCCGCAGAACTGATGGTGAAGGCCTCCAGGCAGATTTCTTTGACCCTGGCAACAAATAGTGGCTGAAATGTGATTGGTTAAATGCTTAAATATATTTACACGTCTGGAAGCAACCAGGGGGCTAGCAATGAAAGGAAGCGGACAGACCATTTGGAATTATTTAATACGTATTCATGGACAAAATATAATTAACATCAGTCTGTGATTCAGATATTTTTAGGCCAGCAGAGAAGGCCTTGCAGGCCCTGATGGCCCACCACTGGCAGATTTACACATGAGCCACACTCCTTCTAAGCCTTGATTCTTGATTTGAACTGAATTCCAGGGGGTGGTCAGTTCCTTAAGAGAATTTTTTGTTTCAATTGCTTAACTCATGCTTTTCACTAACCTTAACTCTGATTTGCTTAGGGTGTTCTTTATTATTAATGTTGTAATGGTATCCAGGAATACTAATTAACCAGTGAATGGACATTCCAGACACAGGTGTCTTTACACGACAGTTACTTGAAACTCAGTCACTGCACTCAGGTGATCTCTATTCCACTTATTGTGAGATTACTAGCACCTATTGGCTAAACCTTTATTGACTTATCTCAGTCACTTTAAGGAGGGTGAATATTTATACAATCACTTATTTTATGTTACATATTTTTATTTGTCATTTTATAGAAATCAGTTTTTATTTTGAAATGAAAGTTTGACAATTCCAAGGGCCCCTGACCGACAGGGGGCCCGACACAAAATAGTGTTTTTTTTTGTTTTGTTTTGTTTTTTCATAGAAGTAGAAAGAAAAAAATTGGGGCCCTGTCAATTACAAAATTAATTATTTTGTGTTTTTTAAATAGTTTTATGAGTAAAAAATAAATGTTACCACTCCCTGACCAAAACGCACACATTCATATTTGCCCTGAACACCCCCCTGGATCTGCATGAAATGGTTCGTTCCTGCTTGGTTAACGGTGTTCAGCAGCAGTCAGTACAAGACAAGAACCATAAAAATTAATAAAGTCAGGTTTTCAAAGAGAGAGACAGAAAAAAGACAAGAGTGTCAATTTGTAGGCCAGTTTTTCTCCAAGAGAGGTGGTTAGACTGTATGAGATGTTCAACCATTTAGCATAGTTAGCTTTGCTACAGGCTACTGTTTGCCTTCATTTCACTAGCATTGAAGAAGAACTAAGGAAAAAAAAATCTACCAACATATTCATATATTTAACTTGTACCTGTACCTTCTATCACACTTAACAACAGGTGAGTCAGTCAGCAGCAGGACTAAACCCCATATCAGAATAATCCCTCCCCCCTGTCCCAGTGAAAACGGTGAGCAACACTGTGTTCAGTCACAAGTTAGTCAGCATCATTCCAGGGAATCTGTGTGGATTTTTAAAGTCTCACTGCTCTTTTTACAATTACACAACAAAACAATGCATATTAGTGTCAGAAATTCAAACAAACTTTATAAAGTTATAATAAAAAGCAGATTCTTGTCAGTCCAGATAGTCCTGCCTTAGCTTGCATTTAAATTACAGATATCTGTTGCCAGATATCTGCAATGGATCAGGAGGGTCATATCCCTCCTGACCCATCCCCTCCTAAGTGAAATTAAAGCTGCAGTATGTAACTTTTATTAACAAACGGTACATATTTGTTATGTACTGTTTATTACATACATTATATTGAGATAATCTCTCAATATGTTGAGAGATTATCTGAGAATAATTTAATTCCTCTGCCTTCTCCCAGTGCTCTCTGGAAACAACATTCAGAGGCATGAGGTGGGTTTTAGCGCTGTCAATCACAATCTTTAGCCGTCAGTAGTAGGTCAGGGAGCTGGAGGAGATTAATTTTTTCACAGATCATCTGTCTCATAACAAACTGTCATGACAAGAAAGCAAGGCAGTTGCATACCTTTAAAATTGTGCTGCTGTTTATGGGTCAAATAGACTCAAGAAATTGTAACAGCACGGGGGGTCCAATTAAATTGTTTGTCATGGGGCCCAAGTTTCCTGGCGGCGCCCCTGGCTACAGGAGATCCTTTCTGCCTACACACATCACTATCTACTATTAACATTTAAGGAAAATTGAATAATATAAGTTACAACAGCCTTGTATTTCACTCTGGGATTAATACATATTCTTGAATTGTATTGGATCATACCAAGACTTCCAGGCTAATAGAAAAAAAAGTGTACAGCTTGTTGTCACTGGTTTCCACTTGTGATTTTTTTTTTTCTGACGTTAAATTGGTGGATTTGAAAATGTTTGGAAATTTGCTTTCTTATCTTCCCAGATTGCTGGGCAGTAACAGTTGCTCCAATAAGGTATTTTGTTTAGTCTTTCCATCTTAGTATTATATTAATACACTTGTAGCAAAACTGCCTAAAATCCTGCTTTTGTTACTTCTACTCAGGTCAGACTACAGCATGTGTAGTCTCACTTGCTGCTGATCAGTTAATTATATGCATTTTATCAGCTCAAAGAAAAAAGGGATTTTGATGCATTAATTGATTACTTCAATTTTATGTTAAACATTTTCCATAGTTGAAGGTACTTTAGCACATCTTTTTTGGTTTTGGACAAAATTGCATATTTTTTTGGTCTCTCATCTTTCAGTGGTTTAAAGTTATTGTCACACCTGACCCTGGAACAGCTTTGTTTGGGTGCTCCAACACCCTGGAGAATATGGATTATAACTTATGTATTGCTCTAGCTCTTCGTATGATGATCGCAAAGCAAAGAGGTGTATTCTGAAACTGTGGAAGTCCGATTTAGCCCCCAAGTTTCAGATCTGACTAACTGAACTTGTAAATATCCTACATGTGGAAAGACTGAGATACAAATTTTCATACACTCTGAAGTTTTCTTGAATAAAATGTTGGAATATGTGACTAATGATGCTCCCTTTACTCAACCACTTTACTTAAGTGTCTTCCAGATAAGATGGACAGTTGAGCAAATAACAGTTGTGAAATCTGCCCCAACCTTTTATTTATGCATTTATTAGTTATTTTATTATCATTTTTATTTATTTGCTTGTGTAACATTGACACTTTTTTTGTTTATTTTGTTTTTTGTCATTTTTTGTTGTTCTTTTGTCTCAGGTGCTTTTTGTCATTGTGTCCTTTGATATAATTTTATTTGAAAATCTTCATAGTGTTTAAAAAAACATATATTTATATTTTCCATAGTTTCCATCAGCAATGCCCGACTGTTTAGTCAGTGTTGTCTCCTACGTCTAGTGATGAATCCTAATCAGATGTAAATCTGGTGAGGTTGGGCGTTTGCGTGTTTTTATGTCCATGTCATGACTCTTAATGTTCCACCCAATGAATGTTTTAGTTTGTAACTCCTTTCCGTGCCTCGTTTTGCAGCATGTCATTGCATTACATTGTGTAATCGTAATTGTTCCTTAACCTTCAAAAAACCCCAAAGAGGCACTAATAATAGTGAACTCGACCGACATGCACAGGAAATCATTTTTAAAAAAGTTCAACCACTTTTACACTTCTGAGAAAGTCTCTGAAATGACGAGTTAATAAATGCAATCAGGGAAAATTATCTCTGCTTTACCCAGGAGTACAAAAGAAAAGATGGAGGCAGAAGAAACGGGTAACTTTAAGTTCAACTTAAAGGTCAACTGAAAAAAAAAAAAAAGGTTTTTCAAAAACAAAATATCTCCCTTTAATCAATATTACCACTGTTCACTTCTGGTGTCATCTTCCTAATGAACCTATATATATGGCCGTTTCGTTTTCTTTTGGTAAAATGACGCAAAACATTTTTCGTAAATTGAAAGAATGGAACATAACTGGAAGTGAGATTAAAAAAAAACACTCAGGACAAATGCAATGACCAAATGATTATAGGCATTCCTAACTGATTGCAAAACCAAACCTTTGTCACTGCAGCTATGGGAGTTTAATGCCTGGCCTCTAAGATAGCAAATTAGAATTATTTAGTATTTATTTAGGTTAAATAAATTCACTTCATCTAGCTGAACCTTTATATTGGCAGTTCACAAATATTTTATTTCATTATATTGGTCTGTTTTTGTATTTATATCCATGTGCAACCTTTGAATACTGGCTAATTATAACCTATACCCATTTGCTTGTCCTGTTATGTTCCACCTGTTCATATATTATGTCATCTCTTTAAAAAAGAAAAATTTATTTTATGCTTTTCATGATCTTTTATGTCAGTATTTTCTGTTTTAATTAGCTTTCAAATCCCCTTCTCCCTTTTGTTTTCAGTGGGACAAGGTTCTGATAAAACTTAAAAGCTTTAATAGCAGACCAAAAAGGGGTTTGATAGAAAAAGTGATTTATAATGTTTTTTGTCATTTTTTGACCCTGATGAGCGTCTGTATTCTTCTCATAACTATGTTTCTACTAAAAATATAGGTACAGTAAATACAAATTCAGTAACTTTTCTTTTCCAGGTGCCCGAAGAAGACATCGTGAGTGTGACGGACATGCTCCACCACCAGAGGAATGAACCATCCACCACTTGACTCGTTGTGTCCTCCCCTCCTTGGTCAGTTCTTCTTGGACAGCGGTATCAGGAAAGGATGTTAACTGTGCCTAGATCCTCACTGCATCGCCAACAGTATTAACGATTACGACTTTGCCATTAAAACCAGGAGTGCTTCTTTATGACTTCTGTAAAGCTCGTCTGTGACCCTTCTCGTCTTAGCTAAGCTAGAAAAGATTTGCAGACAGCCCCACCAAACCCCAGGGGGCCTTGAAGAACACACATGATGCATATGATGGAGACAACAGCGCACTTATACAATTCAAATCAGAAATTCAGGCACGAACAGGTAAGATAGACTCTTTGTATTTTATGCAAGATCCTATGATCTATGTGTGGTATAAAGTCAAAGTATTCTACAGGACTTCCTTATGTGGCAAACACAGACTACATAGTCTTCCTTTTATATGTACAGCTTAAATATTGAGACTAATGCTGTTTTTTCTTTTTGTTTGTTTAATTTGGAGAAAATGCATAGTATTTTTCCCGTTACATAAAAGGCATGTAGATGCACTTTGGAAGACCCATGAACAGCAGATAGGAAAAAATAGCAGAGGGATCCAAAGTTTAGGTTTTCTCTGCTAAAGATCTCTTTAATTGAAATTGGATGTGTATGCCTTGTGATTCCAATAAACCCATTAATAGTAACTGACATAGTCATAAAAAGATATTTCTGTTGGTAATTGATTGTAGTTTACTAATTTCCTGGAAGCTGAGCATCAAAAGTCATCCCTTACCTTTTTAAAATGGAAACATGATAAGAAGATTGTGGGAGAATGTGTCATACTATTCCAAGCCTTCTCAGCAACCTTCAAATGAAAGACTTGGAAATGTTATAGCTATAAGCTGTAATTCCAGCATTAGTTTAATAAATTAGCTCCCCAAAAAGTACAAGTATGTTAATATCAGGTTTCTAACTTCATGGCTAAAATATGCAAGAAGTAACCTGTTAATTATTTTCATCTAAGAGTATTATGAGAGCTCTTTAACACAAGTTGTAGCTCGTTTTCCTTTGATAAGAATGTGGAGTGTGAATTTTTTTTTTTATAACAGGTCAGCATTTTTAAACAATGTCATGGTCAATAACACTATGTCTTAGTTTTTGCTACTTGCACAATAAACCTTTGGCTAATATTTCAATCAGAAGTTTTTTTGGTACAACTACGTTTTCTACCATTTTTGAAGTGTTCTGTAAACCTTTGTAACTTTTGTGCTGCTTCCGTCATTCAATAAAAACAGATAATAAATAAAAAAGGTCTTATTTTTGTCACTGTATAATGAAATTATTTTGCACATTGTTGGCCAAGAGCATAGTTGAAATGTTAAGTACCTCACAACATTAAGGTATTTAGTCATTTAGGCTTTTTATAAAAGGGAACTAATATGGTGATTAAAACATTATTCATGGATTTTTCATCACTGTAGCTTTCAAAGGAAGTTTTGAAGTCACTGTCAAAAATGTAATTCCTTCACATCTAAGCCAAGGACTCGGGTATAAAAGTCTGTCTTAAAGGAGGACAAGTTCAGTAAATCTTTGCACCTAGATATTCAGTGTAAGGCTCGCATTAGTGACATTGCTTAAATAGCTATAAGTATAAAAGAAACAAGGCACCTGAGATTCCCAGACCTTAGGAAATGTAAGGTCTGGGCACCTTAGGACGCATTAACGCATTTCAGAATGCGTTAATGTATTTTCAGAATGCGTTAATGCATTCTGAAAATGCATTAACGCATTTTTAGAACTAAAAACTCAAGCTATTTGGCTTCACCGCTGGCTTCAAAGAACGGATAGTTTTGGATGAAAAATAAGGTATTTGTTGTTTTTTTTCATTTTTAATCTGAAGACTCTAAAGTGCATATTTAGATGCCAGATAAAGAGTACATTTCTAAAAACGGAGATGAAAAGGAAGCAGAGCATTTCCTTGGGGTACACCGTGAAGGTGGACCACAGAAAAATGTTTTTGGGATTGAAATTGAACAATAACTTCAAATTAATTCCTGAGTCTTTGAAATTCTAAAACAAGCCGTTATCTGTCATGATGTAAGTGTCTAAAAAAATGTCAATGGAATCTTATTGAATGACTGAGAATAGTTTGTGCGGGTGACAAAAGAGGTGGGTGTTGTCTTCTATAAATGCAATATAGGTTACTGTTGTCACTGAAGAGCAACACCTTGAGTTAATGAAGTCACTTGCTACTGTCATTATGGACTCTAAGTTCAATGGATGTCTAATGCACTATGGTAAGTACTTTTAACTATAACTAGAAAATTGTTTTCAGAGTAATAACATTTTCTTTGTAGTAAGTATGATTTAATAGATTAGCTTTTGTTTTAATGTCACTTTTGTACAAATACTTCATGGTTGTTTTATCTCAACTGGATTTACCTTTACTTTTTCTCTGCTGGTACATACTATTTAATCTCAAACAAAATCATCAATTTCAGAATATTGTAAAGATTTGTGTTGAATTGCTATGATTTCCTTTCAGAACTTTGTGAACTGTAGTACTAGGTCACTTACTGTTTTAAAAAAGGCCCAGTCTACCTCGGCTTCTCTGAGTCATTCATTAAGGACTTTTCAATGATGCATAAGTTTTTTACATTTTTCCATGATGCCAAACAAGGAAGCTGTGTGTTTGAGATCCACATGTGTTCCTCTATTTCAGATAAATTTAGATTGTGCTGATTTATCCAGCATATTGTGAATCAATTAAGAAGCAGCTTACAAAACCTTATTATGCAGTTTTTTCCATATTGTTTTTAGGCATGGTAATTCTCACGTATGAGAAGATAGAATGGCCTTTAACAAATTTTTGTAATCCTAAATGACAAAAAAAAAAAGAAATATTTACTGTTATTTGGTCTGACAGTGAAGAAAATAATATTTTTATAATTTTCTTTTTACTTTGACTCTATTTAAACAGGGACAACATACAACTTAGACATACATGTCATCATTTGATGCACTGTACCAGATCATTGTCTATAGCTGAATCACATCTGCAGTCCCATTGCAGGCCGAGATAAGAAAAAGCCTCAAAAACAATTAAATACTGAGACATAAATTACATAAAATAATCCAGCAACATTATTTCATGAGTAGGTATTATCTTACACAACTCTGAATCCAACACCACCAAAAAATATTTTTAAAAGATCTTAATCATTGAATGTAAATGTTTGGTTCCAACTGAATGTACATAATATTATTTATTTTATTTTTTTTTCTGTTTAGTGCTGGTCTTGATGTTTCTGGGGAATCATTGGAGTCTTGTACTGACAGCTCCGACTGCACACAAGTGTCCTTTCAAAAACACTGTGGATCTTACGAATCTCCTGGTACAAGAAACAAAGGAGACACTGCAAAAATATGTAAATATCAGTGTAAGTGATTTTATAATTTGCTGTACCAAAGCATAATTCTGTTGCTAAATAAGTCCAAACACTGCCAACAATTTTTACCCTCACCAACAAATTATTTGAACTTGAATCAATTCTTTGTAAATTGTTGAATTTAACAACAAAAAAAAAAACTAAATACCAAAGCCCAACCCAGAAGTACTTTCAATGGGGGGAAATAAAAAGAAAGAAGTTAATGGGTGCAATAGCTTCTTTCAGGAAGAGCAATTAATCTAGTATTGTGGAACAAAGTATTCACTATACTAGAATATACGCTATTCTTTAAGAAGCAACAGCAAAACAAAATTAACCTTTGACATAGTTCTTAAGATTACTGATTGGCTGCTTTCTGAACCTTCCAGTTATCTGTGGCTCATGCTTTTTGTGCTTCAAATACTTCAGATTTTCAGACAGAATGTTTAGTGATTGGCTCTATTCTAAAACTAAAATGTGTATTTTAAAATGACTTTTTTAACCCACAAATTTTTTACATTTGCTTTTCTTCTATCACAGAAGGCGCACAATTCCTGTAATCCTCAGATTCCAGACAAGGTTCCTAGCGCCACGGTAGCTGGTTTCAACATGACTGAGAAGCTGCAAGACATCTATGCCAGGAATGAGCTTTTTTCTTTGCATCTCTCCCAAGTAGAAATATATCAGGAAAGCTTGCTCATGACGCATTCCATCCTGGACTCCTTGTCAACGCTAAAGACGAGACTCCATCATCTTTTAAAAAAAGTAGAATGCCATATCAAAACCGTGGACCCATCGGCATCTGTGCCTGGATCACCTGCTCCACTGAACCTGCCCTATGAATATTCTTATGAAAAGAAAGTCTATGGATGTGGGGTTCTAGTCAGGCTGAGGGACTGGGAACAGAATGTACAGGAGGTACTGGAGTCCATGCGTAGTAGCAATGTGGTACATTTAAGAAGCTAAATACAGGAAAGGGGAAATTTCTTAGTGATGAGGAGTAAAAAAAAAAAAATGTTTTTCTAATGTTATTTGTCATGGTCAAGATTTTTATTTAAATATTTATACTGATATTGGAGTGAGATAGCATAACTTTATTCCTTTGAAAATATTGTTGCTAAATGTTTTCTTCTGACTAAATGTGTGCTCAGCTTTGACTCGTGTATCTCCTACAGTGATGATGATGAAATAATGGCCAACCTATGCAGAGTTCACAGATTTTCAGAATTTGATGCCTTTTTTAGTTTTGTTAAGACTGTAGTTAAATGCACTGGAATACTTTGCACTATAATGTAGTTGAGACCTGGATTATTTAGATATTTATAGAATATGTATTTATTTAACAATAAGAACACCTGTAATTTTTATAACTGTATTTAAACTATTTATAAAATAAATGTATTTGTCTGGATAAACTGGTGTAATGGTGAACTTTGGGACATTAGAAGTGAAAAAAGAGGTGGCATTCTCTAAAAACTCAAGAGTTTTGAAGAATGAAATTATATTTTTTTGTGGGTGGAAATTTCTGTGGTAGAGTAATCAACAAATAATGACATACATGATGCTTAATTAGTGTAATTGAATCATTAATTGAAAGGTGTTTTCTCAAACTATAGCAGTGTTTCAAATGATTGTCCTAATTTAAGGCTGGTTGCAGCAATATGCTGTTTACATTGCATTCCTCCCCAAATAAATAGCAGTAAAACCAACCAATTTGATCGATTAATTTAATTTTCTGTCCATTTTGAGAAAATCAGGATTTTCTCAAAAATCCTGATTTTCCTTGTGTTTTTGTTGTTCAGAGTGATGTCAACCTGTCGAGGGTCTACCATCTTGTTTTACAAACTTGTTTTACAGCTTGTTTTGATTTTGACGTTGAATTCAGGTCAGTCCCCAGAAGGAACAATTGACATTTTTTAAATTATTTTTCATCAATTTTAATTTATTTTTAAGAACAGAAAGCAAGAGCGATAAAAGAATCAATTAAAATTATATTTGGTATGAAAAACATTAGTCATTTGTCCAACTGTAGGATTGATTAAACTAAGATTGCAAAGTAAAGCAGGGTGACTCACACATCATGAGATGGGAAGGTTTCTCATCCACTGACACTTGACTTGTTTTTATCACATACTAAGTTGGAATATTTGAAGAAGTGATTTTATTCTGTAGAGGAAATGTCCTTGAATTGGGCGTTTCAAGAAGACAACACCAAACCCACCAGTAAGCCAGCAGAATCATGGTTCCAGACTAAAAACTGGCCACTCCGTCCCCACCCTGTTATTCAAGAAGAAACTTGACGTCATAAATGCCATTTCTGAGAGAAATGCAGAGGAACTGTGCGATGGAGTCTATTTACCTGAGGCCTGAATACCTATCCAGAGCTGTCATAAGTCTTTGACATGATGCATCTCAGATGTAAAGCAATGTTGAAGAAGTGATTCATGGGTAAACTGATTGTTAAAGTATGACTCAGTTCATATGGGATGCTTTATTTAGCCTAAAATTCCTTGATTTTAGTTTCTGTAGGATGATACATTTATTCAATTATTCTTGGTGTTTTATTTTGAAACGGTGTGCAGTCTTCCCAATGCATTTGCATGCAGTAAATGGTAATATAAGAATTTTAAGCTTTACTCACTTCTGAAACACTCTTCCTGTTTGAAACAGACTTGTAGGCATGTCTTAGTAACCTGAACACTGAATACTGGCAAATTAACTTATTTTAATGGCATGAAAAACGAAACCTATATTGTTGTTACAATTATTATAATTTCCATATAGCTCTAAATAGGAAAGTATATTGTAATGAACAGGAGTTGGACTGGAGAAAAGACTGTACCTTGCTTTCTATAATGTATACAGTGCTTCTTGTGTGTTCTATCACTTACAATGCCAGTATCTGAGTTAAAGTTGGATTAATATTGAACTTAATAGCTAACATTACCAAACATTACCAAGTATTTCTGTTCTACTTCTGCTCATTTTAGTGATGTTTCTCTGACTCTGGTGTAAATCATCTGCTCAATCTAGAGATGAGTGAAAACAGGTTTGCATCATTTGGGTCCATTACAGTGAAGAGGGAGCTACTGTCAAAAAGTGAGAAGATATGTTTTAGACTTTCTAACAATAAACTCTTTTCTGATTAAATTATCACACTCTTGGATGTCTGTATTCAGTAAGGCTTTCAAAAATGTTGGTGTTAGTGACATGGGATATTTTTTTTGTAAATGATTATTTTGTATTATTTTAGGGATGTTTATATGTGTTTGGGCTACCCACTTACTCAGAAAGTGGTATGTTCCAGGTACTAGGTGAGGCTCCTAAAACAACTTTTTGCACTCTCATTGAAGCAGCAAGTGTTTCTGTTTGTTTTTACTCCTATTTGTTTTTATTTGGATTTATTGTTTTAAATTATGAATGTCCAACATTGTAGGATTAATATTTTGCATTTCTAAAAATTATATTTTCCAATTAAATTTTGAGGTGTGTGTTTTTCTGTTTAGGAAAATGGACAATAACAGTTTCAGCCTTTGTAAAGGCATTGTATTTTAGATTAATGCATTCAAGTTTATTATCCTGTGTCAGCAAGCTTTGTGATTTTAGCCAGCCTGGTTTCCTTTCATTAGCTATTTTATTAAAGTAAGTCTGTGTGAAAAAAACCCCAAGATTTACTGAAATACTTCTAGCTAACTTGTGGTAAATTGCAAAGACACACAGGAAGCAGAGGCCTGTCGGAAAGGTAATGAATCAATCATAGCGAAAATATGTCGTCATAAAAATACTTAGAAATCAGCTGACATTAAAGAGACTTGATGCAAATTTTGGATTTCTGGTTTGCAGTAAAAAAAAAAAAAAGTAATGTGAAAGTTACAGGACTGTTCAGCTCGAGATAGTTTTGTGAAGTTCATAGTGTTTTTGTGTCATTTGCAGTATTTCCTTCAGTGGAAGCGACAAAAATCATGGTAAGATGCTGACTTGATGAATGAACCCTGCGCTGATAGGAGTATCACTTTTATGTTTTCAAAAAAGGACATGACTGGAGATAGGGGAAGTTTATCTTCAGCACATCTTACACACGCCTCTTTTAGCCAGCTCATAAATATACATATGATGCTGTTTGACTGAGATGACATTTCTTTATTGAGCCGTCATTTAAACTCTGTGCCCAACAAAAATGAAAATCAGAGCAGGTACTGTATGCCATAAACTTTTTTTTTTTTTTTTTACACTGATAAATTTGCATCTACAGTATAATTTAACATATTTTCTTGCAGATTGTAATTGTTCCAAAATGTTGAAATTATGCACTGACATTTGCAGGTCTGCTTGGAGTGGCATGTGCCTCCCTGGTGCTGCTGGTGGAGGGCTTGGTGGCAAGAAATGCTACGACAAAATGTACTGCTGGAGGAAGTTGCAAACTCAAAGAGATGACAAATCTCACAAGACGCCAGATGAGAGACAGCTTGTCAGACTTTGTAAGTATGCACTAGTCTAGTGCTTGTATGTGCAGAATGGTTTACTTTGCTTTTAGGTTGTTGCCATTGTAATGCACTTTAATTTTTTGTTGCCATCTTAATGCACTTAAAATTTTTTTTTATCGTTTTAGCTTCAACAATATTTTAATCAGTTGCATTTAAAAGCTGTTACTGTGCATTCTTTGTTTAAATAAATACACTCGTAGCATGTTTAAACAAGAAGAAAACAGTAAAAATGTATTTTAATACACTGTCTAAATGCAACATTTGCAGCAGGGGTGCCCAAAGTTGGTCCTCGAGGGCCGGCATCCTGCATGTTTTAGTTCTCTCCCTGGTTTAATGCACCTGGATCAAATGATGTCTCATTAGAAGGCCTAAGAAGAATACTGCCATTGCTGAAAAGGCTGTTGGTACAACCAGGGAGAGAACTAAAATGTGCAGGATGCCGGCCCTCGAGGACTAACTTTGGGCACCCCTGATTTACAGGAAGAAAAATAAGAATTATGTGACAAAACCTTCATTTAAAATATCAGAATACTTTAAATTAGTGTTGGAAATAATCTGTTCAGTACATGACAGCAGATTGTATATTTTTTTGTTTCCATGCCACCAGCATGGTATTTACAAAGGTAAACTATATATAACTATGGATATTTTCGGAGTATTTATCAGCATCAATCTTAACCAACTCAAGTCTTGAATGGTATGTAGGTTAATGAGTCTTATCAGTAGACAAAAGGTGCATTTGATGCAAGAAATACTTCCTGATTTAGTAGCTGAGTCATCACATCCAAAGATTGTACTTAATAACTTTAAGATCATGTTGAAATAAAATTTAAGACATTAGCAAAGTATCCATAAGCCTTGGTATGTAATGAACAACATTATTAACGTATGTAATGGATCTCTCTTTCAGGACAAAGTCAATGGGGAACACCTTGGTACTTGGCCGCCTGGCTTCCCTGAGCTGGAGGTTCACCTAAACTCTCCTCTCAATGCATCGAAAGTCCTGTGTAGCCTCACCTTCATGGCTGAAGGTCTGGAGAAAATCTTGGAGGATCAGAAGAATGATCTGAATCCCACAAATATCTTACTTCACAATATTCTTAGAGAAACAATTACATGGGTCAAGATGCTTAAAGATTGTATGAGGCATGCTTTCAAGAGCGAATGCCCAAAGAAAATATTGCCACCCAAGATGCCTGAATATAGTTTTGAAAGGAAACAGTGGAGTCACACTCTGTTGATGTCAGCCGAGAAATATCTAGGTTGGCTGCAGCGTAAAATTACAGATAGAAAGGCCAGACAGATTAGAAAAAAGACCCTTCATGCTAGTAGAACTGATTCTAAATACCTAGAAGGCAGTGTACATCATTTGTGATCTCATCTGAAAATAGTTTGTTTCAAATGCTGATCTGATTACAATTAGTGGCTTTAACTTCACCATTAGTGACTTTCATTCATGCAGCAATTATTTCTTTTTACTTTTGTAAGACTATAATAATAGAAAGTAGGTTATGTAATTAAAAAAATAATAATTTTAAAGTAGTCTGACAACTCTAATGGTACAATTTACATAAACTGTTAGCCTTGTGTTTATCAAACAGCCAATATGACTCACTTGTCTTTTAAGTGCACAGTTCAGAACCAGTTGTTAGCTTAGGATTTTGCTGTACTTCCTGGGCATCATTTCATCTGCATGGGCCAGTTTACTAAAATTAAGACATTGCCACATACAAGCTATATCAGAAATGGCTTTGTTTTATTAAATTTAATAACCCCCAGGAATTGACACATCTCTTTGTGACTGTAATTAATCAACTTGATGAGAAGGGGTTCCAATGCACTTCCTAATTACAGAAGGGTGTTTTCTTAGCCTTCACAATGATTAATTGTTTTTGCTCTGGTCACCCATCCCTTGTGAGAAGGCCAAACTGCCTGAGGGGAAAAGTTCATCTGGAAGAATCACTTTCTGAGGGTTGTTGGTTTAGTTTTTAATCAACAAACTGAGCAGGAAAATTTACAGCCAGATGGGCATCTGGACTTCCATCAAAGAAATAAGAAAACAATAGAGTAAAACACAAGATGATTAATTCTGGTCTCATCCTCATCACATCAGGTGATGAATTCATTCTTAGCTATTTATTCTTTTGCGTGACTGTTACATTAGTGTTCAAAATGTGTAACGGTTCTCCAGACTTAAATTTATTTTATCAATGTGCTGATCCATATTCATGAATGGTATATATACTTTTTGTTGCAATAAAATTGTCATTTCAAGATTTTTTGACTTGCATGATTCTTGTACAGTACTTTAAACTTAGCATTGAACAACACCATTTACTCTGTTTCACAGTCACCACAAAGGAAACGACTGCAAATGTTTCTGTTTCACAGTCACTTTTTATTAAATATCCATTTTATATGCATGCAATACACACAAAAGCACCAACACATTATTAGCCATTTCAGTTTTGTCCACAAAGCAAACAAAATAAAACAGCAATGTTAAGATTAAACCGGTTTCTTAATACGAAGATGTACGAAACAAAACCTGATGAGGAAGCTGTCTGTGCAGGAGACCTGATGATCATCATGGATGAATGTATGAAGCGTTCTATGCACTTATGAAGTGTAAATAATACAATTTAAAAACAGCATTTGTCCTTCTCTCTGAGGTTGGAGGTTTTGAATGTCTTCATCTGCAAAGATAATGCCAAACTGTCCAAAACAGCATTTATTTTATTAAGTCTCTTCTTCAAAGTACTTTTTTTTAAAATGATCCATAGTTCCACTTCTTCTTCTTAAACCAACTAGGTAGTTGCAGTTCACACAGGTAGAAGCTCTGGAGGACTCTCACCATAGCAATATTTTGCTTGGGGGTTTCGATAGGTGTTCTCATGCTGAACACTCTGTGCAAAAGGAGAGAGAATTGTGAATAAAGTTAGCCTTTTTTTTTTTTTTTATCAAAATCTAATATAAGCTCAAATTTCTCACTTAAGAGGCCCATAATGTTGCAAGCATTCACAGAGAATGATAAAGTCAATATATAATGAATGTGGAAATATATTTAAATCCGATTTTTAACAAAGGAAATGAATGAGACAACAGTAACAAATTACTGATAAAAGCCACTAGTGCACAGTTTTTAATTTGGATTACATATATGCTAATACAAGCAAAAATCTTGGCTAACTGTTGGTAATATGAGTCATAAGGTATCTGTGGGGAAAAAAACACAAATTTTATCATGAATATAAAAAGTCTACACAATGCTGTACGTGACTATTATGGTGTAAAACATGACATTAAGATAAATCATTTATATTCTTTTTCCACCTTAAATGTGTCATTTGTGTGTACAATTTCCCGCTTAGCTCAAAAACAACATTGCACATCACCAAAAGAACACAATGCACACAGTGAAGTATGGTGGTGGCAGCATTATGCTTGGGAAGGAACCCCACTTCCAAATACTAACAAACGCTGCCATATTTCTGCTAGAAATATCCACAATAGCCCAAAGTATAAATTCAAATCAAAATAAGGAATTCCTTCAATAACTGGGTGTTACATTTTAGAAAGGCATGGGTCATATTTTAATAGGGGAAAACAGTTGCATTGTAGCTTAGCTTGGTCTCATTTCCTACCTTTCATTTTACAAAGGTGCAGAGACGTTTTATATCCACTACATATTTCTTATGCTTTGTCAATGTAAGTGAGGCTACAATACGAAATACTAAAGTTTCATAACAGTATTCTTTACTGGGATCATAACGTACTTGTGAAGAAGTCCTACATTTGGCCAGGCACAACTCAAAATGATCCTCCACGGCCGTAAAAAGATTCTGGAAACCTCTAGCTGCACGATTCAGGAAGCGCTCTAGAAGAGGTTGCTGGGTAAAAATACATAGATAAGAAATGGGTCAAATGCAAAACACAAGATGAGCAGATAACTATTGAGGTTTTTTGGCTTGCACAATCCTGTAGATAATGCAAAATTATATTCAACTTAGATAAAAGTAGAAACAGAATCCTTGCATATTATGAACATTTGTAAAAGCTTATGTTGAAAAAAGGTGCAAACAGCTTCTCATTGCAGTTATTAATCAAGTTTCCTGTTGTGGTTATTAACCCTGACCTTGTAGAGCCCTGATGTGACAGATTACCTTATCAGGCTGGAGGCAACAAGACACGCAATACTCATAGATGCTGCAGCAGCCGTTGGCCAGGCAACTTTTACAAATGTACTGCCTGGTGTTGGGAGCATTGACGTTACAGCAGCCATTAACCAGCAAGTCATTTCTCTCACATACATAACCTATGAAACACAGGAAAGCATAAGCATTGATTATAAGTAAAAGGTGATGTTATCACTGTGGTGATAGTGAGTAATGGCTACATTATTTACCAAGTTCATCTGTGAGTAATATCTTGCCCTGAATGGAGTTTCGACACTGAGTAATATGACGGCTGCTGTTACCCAGGTTGAAACGCACTTTCCAGGGGATGCGATGGTCTGAATCTTTAACTTCTAACAGTGTGCGGTCCCGAATGGATCTCTCCTCCTGCAAAATCCAAGCAAGGAGATGTCAAAAAAATGCATCCAAGAAAAGAAAAATGCATAATAAAAAGTTGGATAGATGCATGTCTTTTCACTTCAGTATGTGAAATCCATCAGAATAGTTTTTCATTATCTGCACCTATCAAATTTTGGAAAGTCTAACTCACAATAAAATTGACATTTTTATAGACTTGTTTTTTTTGTTTTTTTTCCCCCCCACATATTCAGTTTTGATTTTCACATTTTTCTAAATTTGTATTTCATCTAGAATCCAGAAAACAAAAATAAAAACACAAGAGCAGACTGTGTCTTGATTCAGATATGTTTCTGTGAACAACGTGGCACTATATTCAACACATCTAACAAAAATAAATAAATAAATAAATCTTCTTAGTTTAATAGCAGTACAACTAAAATCTAAGTAAAATATACTGCCTATTCATCAAAGTAACTAGGGAGAGTTGTTTTTAGCGTAGGCCTAGTACAAGAACTCAATTAAATGACAGTACAAAATTTCACAACAAAGTCTAATTCAGAAATGAAGTGAAGTGTAACAAAAGAAACAAAAAAAAAAAATAGACATATTAAAAATATATAATCAAATGATTGTTTTTGTTAAGTGGGCAACAAATAATCATCATTCTATCTATTTGGTTCTATTTCAGAACATCCTTCCTTTGGCTTCTCTCGGTTGTTCTAACAAGTACACTGATAGCTAGTGCCTATCTCCAGAGTTGGCTGGACAAGTTAACTTAATTGCTTAACCTAATTGTTTTTAAAAGTGGGAGGAACCTCCAGTACCCTGAATAAAACTCTACTATATGCAGAAAGACCACAAGCTGTGACTCAAATGCAGAACCTTCCTGCTACCAGGCAACAGTGCTACCAACTGTGCAACCATGCAGCTGCTTTTTAATACTGCACAAGAAAATATAAATACATATAGGATATAAATAGGCTGCACAGTGGCGCAGTTGGTAGCACTGTTGCCTTGCAGCAAGAAGGTTCTGGGTTCGATTCCCGGCCCGGGGTCTTTCTGCAT
>CAEFZY010074606.1:0-38450 GCA_903066815.1 Brachyrhaphis roseni
TCAGTTTTACACCATCCCAGATGTTATTTCTGAAAGACTTTAATCTTCCGTGAACCCAACAAACTTCTCTCTCCCAGTGATACTGCTCCCTGAAATGCCAGTTTTATGACCTCCTGATCCTGCCTGATAACAGAAGAGGAGCCTGAGGGAGAGTTCCCTTAACTCATTAACACATAGTTGTTCTAAATGAGAATGTTCAATATACCTTTTACACATATTATAGGATTAACTGTATGAAACACTAAAATAATCATTTTTTCTCAACAATATATGTTAGTTATTTCTAAGAGTAAAATAGGTTATTAAGTTGAGTGTCAGTAGTGAGTAACGCTATTTAGTTTGTGATGAGTGTCATGGAGAAACCGGGACATATTTCTGAAGCTGTTAGTAGCTAATGCTAGCATACTTTGTGCATGTGTGTGACATAGCAGAGGGAAAGCTGACGAACTGTTGAGTTCACTTTGAATCTATTGTGTTTGCACAGTCTGAGACGGTTCTCACACAAAGAATATTAGTTTGGTCTTTTCTTTTATTTGCAAAATGTACGTTTCTGCATGGGATATTGTAAAAAAAACAATGTTGTATTACATTCAGTGAGTAAATAATGGCTGTCAATATGTGCACCTTAGTAAAGACACTGCTTTAAAGGAGTATTCCAGCCATTCCTTACGTAAAGAATTATTGTTTCTTTTCTGAAATATGTAATACCTGAAATATGTTGTATACGAAGTGTGTTACACAAGAAGAATAAATCTTCCGAGTGAATCTGAAAGAAGCTCAATGTGTGTGCCTCGTTTTCTCATCCACAGCATCACACATTGAGGGAAGATAATTTTTCCACATTACCCTCAGCCACCCAAGGTTGCAGGGTAACACTAGCGCCCCCTGCCGTAAGGCTGGAGAACCTTTTTGTCGTGGCCTCCGTTCGGTCTCTTTTCAAAGCCGTTTTGCTCGGCTAAAGAAACACGACGTTACAGACAGATGACTAAAAACACTAGATATTATATACATCAGCTTAACCACGGAAATTAGTTGATATAGCCACAGTGTTTGAACACTTAAACAGTGACATAGAGACAGACAGCAGTTCAGCCTAAGTGCATAGCCTGCCAGCATAGGCAGCCGTGTGATTGCGCAATCCTCAGAGGAGGCCAAGCAGGAAGTGGCTCCTCCGAGCGACTCGTCTTCGGTTTTAACATAACTATAAAAATTCAGCGATTTTGGTTCAAAATGACACCAAACTACTGAAATTAAAAGGAAAATGACTTTATAATAAAAACAATTTGATGAATATGACAATTTAATTTATTTTTTCATTTTTCGTTTTTTCCCCTTTTCATGACGGCAAGGGAGGCCTGGCCTCCCCTGACGGCACGTCCCTGTTCACGACAGGATTTGTTGCTGCGCGCTTGCGCAGTGTGAAGGAAAGACGAGGTGAGCTGCACACGCTGCGAAGTGAGATACAGGTGATCGTTTTGGTGATCGGCAACAAAACACCTTGATAGGCGATCACCGATCATACACTATTTCATGGAAGTCGGCTGATTATGCTCGGTGGCCGATCGATTGGCACACCTCTAGAATACACATATCAAAAATAAAAGAAAGTTGACTTTGCAATTTGACGCCTTGAAATTGGCCTCTGTCTCTTTAAGAAGCTCCTGCAGTTGTAAATGTGATCACAGCAATGCTCGTCCATGATGCCGTTTACAACTGTTTTTAGCAGCGTTGGAACCAAAAAGTAGTTCTTTTGATTCGCTTTTGATTAACGTTTTTATTGAGGCAATGACATTATAACACGACATAAAACTGAAAAAGTTCATTTTACATTAAACCACCCTCTTCCAAACAATTTATAAGAGCCCTGATGTTGAAGCCATAACTTTTTAAGCCTTTTACAGGATCATTTTAGACATTTGAGGTGCAGCTGTCCATGTATTTTAGTAACACCTAAAACAGATTGCTTCATTTTGTTGAAATAGAAAAGTCTAAACCAACCAGCCAAGAGCTAAAGGAGAGAATCACTGACTGCCACACAAGGCTGCATCATCTTTAGTTACAATTTTTAGAAGCCAAAGTCTTTTGTCCAAACAATAACATGCAAATCTAAAAAGCATGTTAATGTCCAGCCATTGTAATGGTGAAATGAATCATGCCCGGAAATTGGCAGGAAAGTTAAACCAGCTATATTTTTTTATAGTTTTTGTCAGTCACTTGTGGACATTTTTGGAATAATCAACATTTGCAAAACACACTTCAATTCTGTTCTGGGTAGTGCACGAAAACAACAGAGAAAAACTGCGTGTAGAGAATGAGGATTGTTACATCACTTATCACCATTCTCCAAATTTTACAAAATAAAATCCACAAGCAATAGTTAACACTGAATAGAATTAATAATGCAGTTTTTTTCATCCATGTAGACAGATCTATAATGCATCTACAGCGAGCCATGAGTCAATGAGTCATAAATGGTGTTTTGAAGATCAAGAAAGCTGGCAAGACTCCTTCTGTTTTTGAATTTGTCCTTTCCGCTTTATCCTAATTCAAAAGTCAAACACAAATCTAAACTTCTTAAACAATTCATAAAAACAGCACTGGATTGATTGGTCAGGACGAAAAAAATGAGAAGTCAAAAGCCCATGCAGTTATAGTTCAGCTGGCAGCATGAAATGAGATGCTTAAGAAAATAAACTTAAGCACAGAGGCAGTGTCATGGAGAGGAGCACTTATTAAAACTGCATTAACGTTTCGCCTTAGTGCCACTTTATACCCAAGTAGGCATCTTGGCATCCTGATTCATTTATGTTCTAATTATCTGCATCAGAGAGGCCGACTGATTGGACTAATATGACATGCATGGCAACAATTTAGCGAAGACATCGATATGTGACAGCTTTTTGTTGGCACTGACATCCCTCCTCACAGCATTACAACCCTGTTAATGTCTTGTGCTCCAAGTTAGCTTGACTTGAGACAACTGTTTCTGGGTGTTGTTGACTGAGCATCATGGATAGTTTAACACTGGGTGTACATGTTCTGGAGTTTTATTTCTCTTACTTATTTCAAAATGAACAGCACAACGTGCAGCAATAACTAATGGCAATGAGACACTGTGTCAAAGGAAAAGAGAAGCATTCTGCGATCGTCTCTGTTTATAGCGGCTCTAATGAACAACACTTGAGGGGAATCAATTGAAACAGTAATCATCAGAACAAGCTAATATAATCTCTTTTTGGTGAATTTGGAAACACATACCGGAAGCATCAAGTCATGTCTTTTGTTCAAAAAGTGAACAGATCGATTTATCTGTGAATCTTAGCCAAATGCAGCCATTTGTGTCTGCGGGCGGCATCATCTATATGACGAAACTTAAATTACTACATTAATCATAACACAAAATGTTTACTTTGTACAGTTTTTAAAAACAACTTCAAATAACGCCTTCCTTCTCTGGTTTTAAACTGCGCTGCAATATAAAAGTCATGTGTGGAGTCCTTGACTTTCCACACAAACAATCAAATCTATTGATTGTTTGGATATTAGTCAGGCTGATGCTGCATGCTGCAGTAAACTGCCTTAATTTTCTGCTGCAGCAACATGTTTATCATAAAGGAACCAATAACAAGTCAGGACCGATAAACTGATGAAGTCCATCCGCCTCAGACTGACGCAGACGGACTTGATCTGAAGGAGAATGGGAAAAGTGGCCTGCTTTCAGTCAGATGACCGGGATTTCACAGCAATATGTGGGGGATGAGCAAAGCAAAACCAAGTTACGGTCCATAAAATCCCATTAAAGCAACTAGGGCTGTAACGATTCCGCAAGTGATACGGGTACCTTGGTTATTAAAATTCCCGGAGGAAAACTTATCTGCCAGGAAGCTTCATTAAATTACGTTTCATTATTTAGCGCACCTGTCTTGGACAGCGCTCTCACTTCCGCCTATGAGTTGTTGATAACTGTTAGCAGCATAAAGTGAAGTTTTCCTTTTATTGTTGTTGTGAGACCAAAAAAGCATTCTTAAAATGACTGGCGCGTTTGGAGTACGACAGCTTTTCTCCTCTCGGAACTGCTTGGAAAGCGAACGGTGGGAAGACCGCTGCTGGTGTATTTACACAGGTGAGCGGCTTAATAAAGCCCTAAAAGCAGCGATATGTTATAGAAATTGTATCATAGAAAAACAGGTGTGCCTTGGTATACTGGGCCTCTGAAAGCTGTAAAATCAAGAGTGATTTAGTCAACTGCAATTGAAAATCATGTCAGGATTTTCCATCTTGACAATTTTCTTTATCTAACTTTCAGTTTCAAATATTGCATCCATTTCAGCTTCAGGTAGACCGAAGTCAAGTTCTTGACACACATGTCTAAAATCAAACTTTTCCCCAGTGCTTTTACTCTTCCACCTTTTGAAAAACTCGAGTGACTCGAAGCACACAGGTCTCTACTAAGTGAATTGAGCTCTCACCATTCCCCTGTTTTTATCCATCATCAAAAAACATGCCTGAGAATGATTGTCTGTGCAAGTGAGATGATTTACTTCCATGTGATCAGTCCTCTCCAGACTGGCCTTCCTCCATGCATGACCACATGTCCAATCCATTCAATGTCTCTCTTTTCTAATACAGAAAAAAAAAAAAAAAACTGCTGTGGAGGCATTCTGGTTTATTTTTCACAAAGCTTTTTACAGCCGACAAAAGTCACTGCGAGTACATTTTCATGTCCGTCGTCAATCTTGCCTCAACAAAGAATCAACTTTCCCCAGTGGAAGAAATTAATACAACACGCAGGCCTGGGTCGCTATGAGATATTTATTGGTCACTATAGGGAATCTGCGGGCTGCCTGCCCTTCCCATCACTATCCGCAATGCATCATCTGTGACATGGACACGGTAAAGTTAAGGTGTTACAGTACGAGCTCTTTCTGCTTTTTATGGTAGTGATGATTGCTTGCAAAGTGGTTCATTCTCCACAGGTGAACGGTGCTCAGTCAAACGAAGCTGTCGCTGCTCCCGTGCCGGTTGGTTGTATCTACGTATAAGTCGTTCTGCAGTTCTGGACACTCGTCATTGACATTATCATATTGACTTAATATTATTTTATTTGAGCTATTGTTGTGAAGAACTAGAGTTGGCAAGCAACAAGAGGTATCTCATCTAATTAGCCAGCTGCAACCAGCTAGTCAAGAGAGAAACGACTGCTAAACATCACAATACAAGCATGTCTCCACAGAGACAGACAACTATTGCAAGGCAGCTTGACATCATCAAACTGCTTACACACCAGGATCTCAGGGCAGTGAGCTCATTCTTTCTTCTTTTTGTATTGTTCTTTATGGTATTAAGGTGAGATTAGGTTAATGCATTTTTAAGGCTAATGCAATCTAACTTTAGCAACAGACGTCTCAGTACTGTCAAAATGAATGCAGATGAAGAACATTGGCTGTGACAGCACTAGTTAAGAGGTGGCCATTTTCTCAGTGTATAATGTATTTAGGATGTGGCCATCAAGAGTCATCAGAACTCACCCAAGAGAAATGGGCGCGCAATGAAGGTTAATCAAGCCCACGTCTGACTGCAAGAGAGTCACTGAGGCTGGAACGGGTAATATACAGGCTGATAGAAAAGTCTGAATTGGAAAGAGGAATAGAATGATCCGAAATACTTTGTTTCTTCCTTCTATCCTTACATGAAAGTTAAACTTCTGCATGTGAGAGCGCCTACATTTTCTTATAAACAGGAACAAGAGCCTATTTAGATCCGGTGACAACATTTAAGAGTTGTTGGTGTGTTATCTACTACCAAAGTGAATGAATTCAATCGGGAGTCTTGGCAGTTGTTTTAGATATAATTTTCTTGTAGAATATACTTTTCACGGTAGAAATAAATGCAGTTAAGACCTCTTCTAGGCTCTTATCAGAGTCATAAGTTAAAACATTCCTTTTTCTGAAGACAGCTCTTTCAATCTTACCATGGTGCTAACTGGCACAACAATAGTCACAACATATTAAACAGAATGATGAAACAGGGCAAAAAAGATTGAAAATGCTGAGTAACTATGATGCACCTGATGGTACACGCCTGCATGTGATATTAGTCATTTTAGATGAAAATTCTTGAGGGAGTGTTCTAGTTAATTCTTAAATGTATGTTGAACTTTTTCTGATTCAAAGAAAGTTTAGAAAGTTTTTTTTCATAGCTTCTTTACTTCTCCTCTTTAGTCTTGAGTCTCACCAGCTTTGTGCATCAGCATAATGTTATTATGGGAATAAAAGGAAAGCTTGTTCCGTTATTCTTATTGCAGATGAAAATATGTGAAAAAAATGCAGCCATATATCGCTGATAGTATCCATATTGACTTGTTTTGTTTTTTTTCATATTCACATACAACACCAGACCCAATACTAAACTATTTGTCTAAGTAAAAGCATTTTAGATTATAAAATATTAATATAAGCATATATTTAAATTTAGATTCCCTGATCAGACAAATCCAAAAACCCTGGATGCCTCGGCCTTACCAGGAGCACACAACTGGCCATTCCTTGTTAAATCATCCATCTCTAAACTCAGACAGTGTATAAGATAAAACAAAAAACCTTGGTAAAAACTAAAAGATAAACCCATAAGTTCAGACTGAAGGTTACCACAAAGTCAGGTCAAAAATAAGGCATCAAATCCACTGAAAATAGCATTGGACAAAATTGTGGAAAACATCAAATTATCTGATCTCAGAGACTCTAAAGAGCTCCTGAAGCTTCTTGTTAAAATGGCTACATAGTTTAACAAATGTTTATTTCTATGCAATCTTAAAATCATCAAATATACTGTCAACATTTTTTCTCCAGTTCACAGAGAACAAACACCCAAGAATAGCCAAGTAAGTATTTTTTTTATGTGGGAGTGTCTAGAAAAATGCTATACTGCTCTAAAAATCAGGAGTAAACCTAATTACCATACATCTGTGCCAGTTTCTTATTTAATTATATAAAAAATTGTCATAAAATAGGCTCTAGTCCAGATTTTGTTTTTAACTCTTCCTCTAAAAAAAAAAAAAAAAAACTCCACACACAAAATAAAAAAAATAAGTTCTCACCCATTGCCAAATTCTTTGGCTTAATCTGAAACTGGAGCAGCTGCTGTCTGTCCACAAATGATAAGCGATTGATCCCATTTTTCTCCCATTTTTTTTTTTGTCGCTTAGGATACCTTGACCGTCATGAAGGTTGCAAAAAGATAAGACCTGGATTATTTTAAGAGCCAATATTGCTTTGTTAACTACTGCTTGTTCTGCTAACTTCCTGGTCTCATGTATTTGTCGAGGCTAAGTAGGTATTAAAAGGAAAGACGAAGACAATTTGACATGTTGGAATGCAATATGATTTACTGGTTCACGGTCATAACAGCAGCAAAGACATGACCTGGGATTGTTTTCCTTTGTTTGTCGGCTCCCTCCCTGTATTCAGCTTGTTACGAGCAACCTTGTTTAAGCACCCTGCCAGCCTGTTAGGGGAGGGATAACGAAGTAATCCATAGTCATTACTCAACCATCACCCTTGGCATGCACGGCCCGCTGTGGACCACTTAGCTTAAGGCATATCACTGTGTGTGTGAAGAGGAAGACAGCCACTAAAGGCATTAGAAGAGCAGGCAGTTAGAGGTGGCTGGCATGAAAAGCAGCGTCTACGGGATGTGCTGATAAAAGGGTGAAGGACTGAAACTGTGCAGGGCTCAAGCGTGGCTTTGGTTATGTAATATTGTATAATTACCTCAGAAATATTTTTGGTGAGGTGTCGAGTCCTCTCTGGCAACTGTGGAGGAGAACGAATGCCTTGACAAATATTCTCCCTTAGATTCTGTACGGGTTTTGTTGCATTCCAATCGCAAACCTCTAAGTGTTTTGTTGTAGTTTCATGTCGCAGACCAACCTCGAGCAGTAAATCGTTGTGAAGTTGATAGAAAATGCTTTTTTTTACCAATTAAAACATTAAAATTGTGGTTTGAGCTTTTATCCATCTCCCTTTACTCTGACACATTTAAATATAATTCTGTCCAACTGACTTCCTTGGAAAATTAGTCAAATAAATCCTCCAAAATTGTGGCCACATTTAAAGCTGATTTAGAAATAAACCAGAATTTCAAGTTTAGAAGATTTGACGAAACACTTTAATCCGTCACCCAAAAACTAAGAGTTTGACCCAACAAAGCCATTGCTGTCCATTTACACTGACAGACTGGACAAGAAGACCATTAATCAGTTCATCAATTTATGGCGCATAGAAGTTGAAATCACACACAACATTGGCAAATAACATACCAGCAATATTTATATTGGATATCGATCTGAATTTTCTCTGGTGCATTCCTAATTACTACCTCTTATCCCTTTCCTTCCTCCTCCCAAATATCATTTCTTTATGTTGGTTTACAACATAAAAGTTAGTAACTAATCTGATAAAATGGGAAAACGTTCAATCAGCAAAAACATTTTAGAAGGGCAATGTGTGGGAAGAAAGGAGGAGGAAACTGGAGGGCAGCTGAGGTGGGCCGTAGAGAGAGAGGCAAGGCACAGGAAGCAGAGGAGAGTTTATGTTGCCATAAAGTTCAGCATTATCACCGGCTGAACAGAGACTAAACCAGGTAATAAGGAAGATGGCATGCAGCACCATTCTAAAGATCCTGATTTAAGACCATTTATTTTTGCCTATCTGTTTATTTTGCATGATGGCGCAATTTACAAGAGGCCAGCTGCGAAAAGCGTGCAGGCCCGATATGACATCAAACACAACAGCGTGACTCATAGCCGGACCCAGAGCCCATTCCCAGGAATTAGAGTGCTTTGAGTTTTATGATCGCCTATCACCAAACCTAATATAATTACCCTGCAAGGGCACTCTGTCTTTCAGCAGGTGAAATGGGATGCTTGAGTTAAGGGGATGGATGGTACAGAAGAAACGTTGGGTTGCTACTTTACAATGAGGCCGAGGGCTTGAGGAGGAGAGATAATAGAGTTCTCCTTTTCCTTTTTTTTTAGTTAGTTCATACATCCAACACATAATGACGCTCGCAAAACGAGGCCTTCCAGAGAGAGCCGAGTGGTAGTTCAAGATCTTCTGGGCCCTGACCTTAGCCATGTTGGTAATAATTGACTTATTATTTTAATTAAGCACTATAACAACCCGTGTAAAGCAGGATCAGCGAAGCCGCCACAAGGTCCGTGTAATTAATAGAGTCCACATTCAAGGTCAGTCCTTTGTGTATCCGTGAGGATGTGCGCGGCGCGTGTGAGCACGCCGCTCCTCCTGCCCTCTATTTTATCGCCCTACATGTTGTTGTGTGCGACTGGTATGATTAGCTGTTGTCACACCGACCCATAAGTCATTTCCTCCCTGACGCCGCAATCTCTTTTCGCGCTGCCAAAATGCGAAATGTGTCACTGTGGCCACAAGTGATATACTCCGCCATTATGAATAAAATCACCATCATTAGGATATCCAATACGCCGTTATCCCTCTTCCCGTCTTTCAAGCTTGCGCTCTGTGGCTCTGAACCGACAAGGTTACCGCTGCCGGTTCATAGTTTATGCATTTTTCTCGGTTATTCCTTTTGACATTCCGCAAAAAAAAAAGAAATCGTCAGGAGTAACTCCGCTGCCTCCGTTACTGCACCTATGCCCTTTGGCTGGAAATTTGAGTATACCTCGGCTCTCCATCATCTTGTGGGCTTGTTTCAGCTTCGTTTGTCTACCTTGCATCTTGGGCTGACATGAGGGATGCATAAAATATTCATGCCGAGGTAAAGCCACTGAGATGGGCAGGAGTGAGTGCAGGAGGGGCGGTAGAGTAATGTGTGGCAGCAAGATGGGAGCAGAAATTTGGCACGCCAGCTGATGCAGGTACCGTACTGAAAATCTCTGGGAAGTAGCATGAGGGTCGGAACGCACACATGACTGAATAGCTTAGCGGCAACATTAACCGGTTAAAGGCCAATCAGCATACTTCTCCTGAAAGGTTAAGTAGGTCTAATTGGTACACAGGTTGCGTCAGAGACGGAGACATTAATAAGGCATGGCAAGGCAGAGCGGGGACAGGTAGGGGATCAGGCTAGACTGACACTGCACTCCACTCTGCATGAAGAAGCAGTGAATGGAGTTAAATAAATAATAATAATAATAAAAATACCTAATCAGCCATCCAAGTGAAAAGAACAAAGCAAAGGAAGCTAGATGTGCAATAAATAGACCTCAGGAAAAAAAAAAAGTGTTAGTTTCAGTGTTGCTTCTCCTGCATAGCACTATGTAAAAAAAGAAAAGAAAAACACTTCCTTCTAATGTGGAACTTATCTGACTTGTGATCTTAAAGACAATTTTATGCAACAAAGGGATTTTCCTTTTTCAAATGTCTGACTCGTTCCCCCCCCCCCGCACCTGTTCTGAGAAGATCCGATAACGTCGCCTCCCTTCGGGGCAAAGCGTTCTGAGAAAGTTTAATCTAGGGAAAAGAACTCTGAAAGTAATCTCTCTCTAAAAAAAAAAAAAAAAAAAAAAAATCAAAGAAACATGGAGGGAACAAAAAGAATTTGACAGTAACATTCAAACAGGATGTGGATGTGTTCTTTTGTTTTTTTTCCACATATAGATGCCGAGATATTTGTTGTGACCCCTGGAAACAAATTAACAATAAACTAATCGGTTAGCACAGTGACCTAAACACCATCTGAAATGTGAGAAATATCTCTCTAAAAACTAAATGGTTTGACAATTAAGTAATGGAAGCATTTTGATGATTTACTATTAAACAGAAACTTCAAAATGCAAAGTTTGCTCAAACTCTACTGTGTGTTTAACTGGAACCTTGACTCTGTAAGTCATGTCAATTCATATCTTCCTTGGGGGATTTTTGAACAAGCTGTAATAACCCAATGAGTTTTATCACTCCTGGTGATAATCTACCTGCACGACATTGCTTTGAGGTTCTTTTAGTTTAACTGAGTCATAAAATGTCACATTCTATTAAAGTCAAATTAGAGTCACAAAAAAATTAACAGTTGTGGGATGTAATACCAAGGAAGAACATGGGAATTTGACATGGCAACATGGTCAAATTAACTTGCAACTGCTTTAGCCACACAAGATTGAAGTTTAGCTTCTTGACAACAAGCAAACAAATTAGGAAAATGTGGAGCAAGTTGTAAAGCAACCATTTCTTCTCTGAATAAACACACTATTTTTTTATCTCTTTGAGGTTATGCTGCTTTGATAAAGGGCAAATTTATCCGAGGAACTTTTTACGCATCTTTTAGCTGGTCCCAACAAATTCGTCCGCACCCGCGTGAGAAAACCTCCGCCGGCAGACCTGGTTCTGTCATTGTCACCGAGTCAAGTCTCGTATCAAAGGAAATCAGATCTGAGTCATCTGTTCCGCGGTGAGGCTTTTTGTTTCAACTTCAGAGACTTGAAGTGATGGGTGCGAGACATCATCAGCGAGGCTGCTTTCTGCAGAGACACTTATCCTCATGATGGTATTATCATGCATCAGCAAAGCATACATTAGGAAGGAGCGAGTGTAGGACGCGCCGCGTGCTCGCTGTGACAGCTGGGGTCTTTATGCTTGGGAGGGAGGAAATGCTCATTACTGACGATGTTTTTCAGTGTTTTGATGGGTAAATAGAAGAACTGCTATCAAAAGACGGCACCAGCAGTCACCACATTGCCTCCCACTTAATCTGGATACGCATCATTGAGAAGGAGGATCATATCATCAGCGTAGCGCCATATCGTTCCTTTAAAAGGGGAGTGGAAATATTGGAGGGCTCTTTTTCAATCTGCAATTTGTGTATCAATGGGCAGCTATCAATGGAGCCACTCCAAAGTTGCTATTAGCTGATAAAGAAGGTAATTAGCCCCATGCTGCGAGTATGTGTGTTAATCTGCAGGTAAGGGGAGGTTGATAAAGTCTTAGGGTGCTCCCCTTTTGCCACTCACTTTGAAAAACGAGATGAGAAATCAGGAGGTGTAAAATTAAAATGCCTCTAACAAAACTTGCGGTGGATGGATGCAACCTGACTGTGACGTGGTGATTTTATCATCCGAGTGCCTCAGCCTTAATGTGCAGCGGCATCATCAGCTGGGAACTCACCCTTATAACCTTTCGCAGCTGCTCACTGCAAAGTTGCTGCTCATCAATCCGTCATGTCGATTTTATTTGCCTTTTTTTTATTTGCAACGGGTCTCTTTAGAGAGAACGGATTGGGCTGTGTTTGTTTTCCTTGTATGGTAGAGAGAAAGAGGAGTCACAAACTGTCCATGTTATGAATTATTAGCTCCAAAGAAGAAGCAGAACATTTCTGGTTCCAAACGCTTGAGGAGACACCTCGCTAAAACTGTAATTGCAGCAAAAATTTGTCCATTCATCCATCCATTTTGTAACACCCTTGACCCTGGTGGGGTCAGGAGGTGCTGGTGCCTATGTCTGGCTAACGTTTCAGGCGAGAGGCGGGGTTCACCCTGGACTGGTCGCCAGTCTGTCGCAGGGCAGCAAAAATCAGTTTCAAGCTGTATTAACTGAAGAGATATTAATATGAACGCACAGCAAATTTTTCAGGTTAAAAAAGTGCATCACATAAAATCCCAATAAAATTTGAGGTTGCAACATGAAATGCAAAAGAAAACAAAAATGTACTGAACTTTGTTTGCACAAATTTTGATTAATAAAAAAAAATCCTAAAAAAATGAAAACCTTGAAAAAAAATAACTAAACTAGCTAATACGACAGAGCAATTGGAGCATAACAAATGAATCACTCGACTCATCATCACTGACTCTGCTGTCGTCTTCAGCATAACTGAGAGAAACTGCTAAAGGAGTCATAGCTGCCCTTTTATAAAAAAAAAAAAGGAGTCCTGCTCAACAGAATCTGTGGAAGTGAATTCAATTAATATCTGGATGCACAAACCGGTTCAGCCGTAAGGTTGAAACATCACCAGGGGACGAGAGGAGATATTAATTCAGTTATAAGGCGTCCACTGTGTTTGCATATTTGCCTCCTATCCACGCTTGTGATTGTTTATTAATTAATTTTGTTACTCTACAGAAGGACTTGGTGAGATTACGCTCGACACAATGTATTTTGTTAACAGCTGAATGACGGAGACTCAATTTCCTGCATGCAAATGAAAGGCATTGTCAGTCTTCCTAGTGCAGCTCGGCTCTTCTTCTCTAAAAAGAAGAAGAAGAAGAAAAAAAAAGAGTGATGCTTTTCAGTCGCATTAATAGGTAGGTAGATTTCCATAAAGGAAGTGATCCTATTGAGGATAAGAATGAGTAATGCAGCCGAGAGTGCGTCCCACTCAGTGGGAGCTCATTAACTTGAACTCAAAAATGGTAGTGTCAACTTATGAAGCTGTAACTCATTCTTGAAAAATGCGAATGGCCTCATTGATTCATGCGATCAATTTGCATTCTGCTAAAGAGCAAATTACAAGCAAACTGTAAAGCATAAAAATGAAAAATGTGCACAGGAAGGAAGGACTCCTTGTTGAGTAATTAAACTAGCTGTCGTAAAGAACGATATAGTGTGATTTTTTTCCCCTTTTTTTTCCATCTATTAAAAAAACTGGAGTGAGTGAAAGCTCTGGCGTTATTTTGGAAACTAGTTATCTCCGGCATCTTAAGTTAGCTGTTGAAGTTGACGAGTAACTTAATGCACAGGGTAAAGTATGCTTTTTTTTGGTGAAACTTTGACACATCTAAAGGATGCAAAGCACCTCAAGAGAATGCCAAACGTGTAGCAACTACATTTCTTGACATCTTTCAGAGACTGTTTCTTTTTCTTCTTATGACTGACTTGTTTGCAGGGATGTGGCCTGGAGCAGGCGTCTGTTTTTGAGGGAGTACATTGTAGCAACACGATCCAATGTCATCAAAGTCAGCAGAGTAATGACAGAAGGGGACTTGTGTATTGCTCTGTATGTTCAAATACTTTTGGCTAATTCGCAGAGAGCACATTTAAAAAGATCTAGTTTTGCCAAAGAATTCCAGAAAGCAAAAACACTTAAGAGATGCAGCGAGAAATTTGCTAGTGACCAGAACCTGCAGATCTTCAGCCCCTCGTCGCTTGCAGCTTGGTCAGAAGCTCAATAATCCAATTTTTTTCCAGTCACTGAATGCGCCATACTAAGCACTCCCGGGTTGTTCTAATGAAAGTGCTTTTCTGTGCTTTTACAGAAGGAACAAGACTCAGAATTAGCCATTTTTATTATAGCTTTTATTACAGAGGGAGCATAAAAAGGGAAAGTTGTTTGAAAGGATACGTTGTTCTGTTCTATGACGTGTCTGCAATTCATTCGGGCTCTGAGTGTCTTGGCTTGGAGTGCGAGTGGTTTTGGTATGTTCAGTTTGAATTGCATATCTTCCACCTGCAGGCATGGTCTGAGTGTTGCAATGACACTTGGATCCAATCCTATAATCCACTTTCTGAGAATTTAAGAATGTTTTTGAAGGTCATCTTCGCAAGGTGTTTTCTGAGCATTCTGTGCTCTGATTGCATGGCCTACTCGTTGCAGAACAAATGGTGACAGAAGTTGAAGGTTTAAGCAAGAGAGAGAATAAAAACAAAAAGAAACAAAAGCAGTAACGACCATAAACTTCACATAATTCATCGGCAAAGTGAATTCACCAGAAACCATCTAGTGTTAATACCAACGTTATATTTATCGGCCTTATGCAGGCAATTTCCAACCTGTCATGTTCAGGAGGCAACTAATCAAATCTATTATGTTATGGCCGGAGTGATGGATGGGAAAAGAAGGTTTAATAATTGCAACTTGTCCCTTCTGACATTTGGCCATGTTTCCAAGTGAACAAAAGATCAGCTTTGTTTCCTTTTCTTTTTTTTTTTGCACAATTTCCTCATTTTCCTTCAGTAATTAATTTGAAAGGGCAATGCTGATGGTACATACCTGGATTCTTTTCTGTCAATTTTATGTTTTTTATTTTTATTTTTTTTTTATCAACGTAGGTAATAATGAAATATATCACAGGCTCAAGCTATTTCTTATATTAAATTATTTTAGAATCAAAGATGTCCTGATCGGGTTCCAGCCCCTCACCAAACTCGATACAACTACGAGTGTGGAGTGATATTTTATGGGCGATGAACATTATTTTCACATTTTTCTTTCTCTTTACAGCTACATTGATCGATAAAGAGACATTGTATTGACTGTTGCAGCCTGTGATAAGGATGTGTTGCTATTCCTGTGCTCAAATACCTGTCTCTGACATTCAGCTCATACAAATTCAAAGCATTTTTTTTTTCCTCAGGAGAAAAAGATTTTCTTGTGAGAACACGATTTACTTAAAACACCGTGAAATATTTTGCAATTTGAATTATTAACTTGGTAAAATGTTAAAAAAAAGAAGGTAAACATGCCAACACTTGTCACAATAATTCAAAAAACTCTACAATATCTAAATATACATGTTAAAGATGCCAGACAAATTGGTAAAAGCTAGACTTTCTTTTAAAAACGGTGCTTAAGAAAGGAAAAGACCTTACCTAGCAGATTCTCCATGGTAATTCTCACTGTAAGTACAGGCGGACATGTTTCCCTCTTCAAAGGGCGCACATGTCAACAATCTTCTCGTCTGGGGGCCTTTTTGACAGCCAGAAGGTTTTAATGGAACTGGGTTTTGGGATTTGCACATGTCTTTGGTCTTGTTCAAAGGAGTGTCTCTTTGAGGCTTCTCTGAGTCTAAAGCAGCTGGAAGAAAACAAGGAGCCCACAAGAGAAAGGCCCCCTTTAGACCGAATCATCAGCTGATCTATATGTCAGTGGGATAAAGCTCTAAGCCTTGGTTTGCCTGAATTGTCAGATGACCCTTCTGCATGAAGCAGTCAAGCAAACTGAACATCTGTGGCAATTTGGTTTTAGTTCTTTTCTTCTTAGTTCTTCTATTACTGAGTTTATGTCAGCAAGTGTTTATTTTGGATCATTTGTCATGATCCAGTGTGAGCAAATTATTTTCTCCAAACTAAAATGACTCCTCCTGTATGAGCAGTAACATTACTGTAAAAATGTATTTGTTTCAATCACTTTTTAAAGAACAACTTCAACTCCCCCTTTGAGCTGAAAAATAACATAGAAACACTTACAAACCTTCAAATATATATATATTTTTAAATAATCAAAAACATGTACCTTAGATAACACCTCAACAGCATTTCCCTTAATTTTGTGTTTGAATGAGATCTACCAGTTCACATAAATATGGAAAAAAGGATCTCCGTGCTTTTACTTTCCAGTCTGTGGTTCCTTATGCTGCAGTTTTACTCCTGTGCGACTCTTTGATTTGTTTGCTATATGTGGAAAAGAGTTGGGCTGCTTCACTTTACCATAACTCACAACTAAAGTTTTTTTGTTTGTTTGTTTTGGCCATAATTCTTGTTTCTGGTCTGTTTTCGTGCCACATTAGGCGTTAATTGTTGCTATAACCACTTTTCCCTAGCTCACTGCTCTCGGTTTCCATGGCTACGTAATTGGTCAGCCACGCTCACCTGTGCCTGTCTGATTATTTCCACCTGTGCTTCTTCCAGGATGAAAGCCCTTTCCAGCCGCAGCACAGGTGTCACATTACCTGAAGCACCATGCCGACGAAATCCTGCATTTTCCTGTGGACTCGGAGAACACGACCCCGTTTCCGCCTTCCTGATCCCCCTGCTCCTCGCCTGCCCCTGCCTAGTTACTCTTACGGACTCTGGTTTAATGGTTTTGACCCTGCTGACTCTTCTCTGCCAGCCGGTCTTAAATTGTCAAAAGGTGAACCTCCTGTAAACCGGACCAAGACCAATTCTTCGATCACGCTACCCTGTCGCTGCACTGGGGGCGGGGGGCAGAATTTTTTCCATATGCAACTCTGAAGTGCAGAGCTGTAATTTTCCCGCTTTAAAATCAAGACCGGTAATCGTTTCATTCTCGGCTGGACTTTTAGATCTGTAGAATCAAGCTCCAATTTTTTTTTTTTTTTCATTTTGTGGCACATGTATGTACAGTGTTTTACAGAGCAAAGGGTCAGCGAAGGGGAAAGGAGGTGGTTGTCCTAATTTCTAGAGTTTATCGCTTCACTCCTTTGAGGACTGCACTGCAGTACCCTGAAATACCTAAATTTGAAGTCCTGCTAAGAAATGGGGAAAAGCATATTGTTTAAATTGAACAAGATTTACCTCCAAGTTATCCAGAAACTGCAGCAATTTTTCAACATTTCAGTTTGGTACATGCGAGTAAGGTAGATTGTTTTCCCATTTTGGATATACCATCAAATACGGCATAGTATATGCCTCAAGTAATACACTGTAAAATACACACTACGTCCTCCTTTGTGATTTTCTGCGTATCTAGGAAAACAGTACATAGTGAAATATGAACTGCTGATGTATTACATTTCTGGTGTACTAAACAATAACAGGGGAAAAGGCTTAATAAAGGAAGAAAGAGAAAAACAAAACTGAAAGCCATAAATTAAACCCAAACTTAGATTTTTTAATGGTTCGGGAAGGTTTAGTTGAATGTGTGGTGATATATTTTAGAAACACAGGCAATAAATATCTTGGTTGTAATTTGGCTTGAATATCCTTTGGCACTTCGGTTAAGCTCCTTTTAAACCAATCGAGTCAAGACACAGACTTCAACATGCAGTTGAAGTACGCATTTACCAAACTTTTTAACATTAAACTGCCAACGCTGTCAGTGTCAAACCAAAAATACTGGAGCAAATATTAGCCCCCCTTTGTGAATCAGCAGGCCTGGGTACTTAGCACAGCAGCACCAAACCTCCCTTAAAATCAGACGCTTAGCCAACTTAATGTCATAATCCCTTCCGCCTCGTCAGAGCCGCATAACCGCCACCGTGACGAGCTCGGCTCGCTTTCTCCGAGGAGAGAACGCTCAACCATCCAACCTCATCAAGTCTATTTATCAGAATGATCTCTTTAAAGTCGGCTCAGCCCGTCCCGTCGCCCTACTTAAAGCCAATGTCGCGTTAGCGCCGATAGATAGTCTCCATCGTTCGTGCAGCTACATCGCTGCGGATATTGCCTCATTACAGAGCGAGGGGCATCAACTCTTGCTTTTTGGGATTAATGTAACCGGAAACTTTGTCAACACGTATGAACATCTCAACTGGGAAGGAAGAAAAAAAAGGGTTTCCATTATGTAAGTTTCACTTATCAACCCCCCTGATACTTTTTTTTCCCCTTAAGCATTAAATAATATTGGCTATTTAGAGACTATTTTGTTCAAAGTAATTTAAAAATATAATTTTTAATCAAGCAATTTAGATTTTCACCAATACTAATCACAATAATACTACTGAAGGGTTGCTCTTTGTTGAGCTTTGTATTTAAAAGACGTCAGCTTTCCTAACACACAGACATTCATTCATGGTAAAGAGGCAACTACAGTTGCTATTCATGGCATTTTATATGCTTTTCTACTTGCAAGATTTAACTTAAGTGATCTTAAAAATATTACAAGAGTAATAAAGCACCGTATCTCATATTCTCCAATGCTGTTCACAGCTGCAGAATATGTGGCTTTAATAAAAGCTGACTGATTCACAATAAAATAACTGCGGGGTAATAATTTCCAACATGTTTTTTTTTTCTGTTTTTGTATACACTGCATCAGTTATTCAGAAATGTTTCTTTCTCTTTTAGAAAATTGTAGAGATCAACACAATATTTGTACATTATTAAAACATAGAGTCCGGAAAGTCCTACTTCTACACTTGTATGCAATTTTCGAAGTTCTCCACAATTTTTAGAAATGAGCAAACTTGAGATCACAATCAATACTTCATTCATGCCCTAACCACTGCTTTTAGTTGTTGGAAGCCTTTTGAACAACAACTGTTCAACCACATTGATTAAACAGCTAAAATACAATTTTATTAAACATATCCACTATGTAGCCTATAGTGTTAGATGGTAGACTAAAACTCTTCCCTTTATATGCAAATTTGGAAAAGTGATAACCATGTAGGATTGTTTTTTACTTGGCAATAATACAGAACTTTGTCTTGGTCTATCACACATGATCTTGATTTTTTGATTTTTTTTCTTTGTAATGTAGCCATATTTGGGAGAAAAGAAAAAACTTCTTAGGCTACGAAAACATTTGCATGGTGGCCATCTGAAAAGGTCGGACTTCAAGGAAGTTTTTATAGGGTGCATAGGAAAAGTGAGAATGAGTTCCAGAAATGGGCTACAGTGAAGCTTCGGCTCTGAAGATGATTGTAGATATCTTGGCAAGGGAGTTGAGAACTGGAAAGGATTACCTGAGTTTTCAATGGAAAGGATTATGGACAGCTTTGAAAGTTTGAAGGAGAATCTTAAATGATGTATTTTTTTTTGACAGGAGGTTGCAGGAAGAACTGAGTGACACATTCTGCGGATCGGGTTCTGGTGACAAGGCAAGCTGGGACGTTGGTTCTGCATTCAGAACCAACTGAAGTTTGTGGAAGAATTTGTGGGATGAAATTGGAAAGAAAGAGTTGAAAAAGTTCATATAAAAAGTTACAGAGGCGTGCATGAGATTTGGTGAAAGATTAGGTTGCTTATTTATCTGTGCAAGAACGTTAAATAAAATTTTTTTGTTTATTTATTTTTAACCAAAAGACAGACTATTGATTGAAAAATTGGGGCATTTATAACGGAGGGACTTAAAGCTGACATGGAAAAAAGTATGAATTTAAATTTATCCAACTATGAGGCAAGAAGGAAGAATTAAAGAGTTCAGTTTGTCAGGTTTGTTTCTGGGCAACAAACCTTTATTTTTCACTACCCTAACCATTACTAGTCTATTGCCAAACCTAATCAAAACTTAATTGGCATCTTAATTGACAACCCCGTCCTCACAATGTAGTATTTGCTGGAAAAATTGTCCTTACACTGTATCAAATATCAAGCCACATGCACACTTTAAATGCTCAGCAAACTAAAAAATTTCACAGAAGTTTGCATTATATTATAACAAATGTTAATACAAATTACTTAATAAAAGCGTACATCTTTTATCCAGTTAAACAGAGTATTCTTGATTAATGTTTGCTATTTATTTCTGATAATTAAGAAGACATATCTACTTCCAGCTGCTGTGAGGTGTAAAATGTGGAGATGTCATCCGCTCATCTATGAATCGAGATCATTTCTGATTGCAGTGGAACGAAAAAGAAGAAAAGACGGTACTTTGTGATGAAGTCACAACAGCTGTAATTTTTGTCAAAAATGACAGGTGTTCTGACCCGAATGTTCTGGGCAATCACTGCTCTGCTACCAGAGGACTGCGAGGTTCTTGCTGGACTGACCTCACTGATTCAAATCAAGCACAGATGTGATGCGTTTATGTTAATGAAAAGATGATGACAGGATTAGCGAGGTGTATGAAACAGTTAATTGCTCTCTGCGCTATAATTCCAAACACATTACAGGCCCTAAAGAATACACACAAAGAGCATCTAACAGCAGACTGCATACACAATACATAGCATAAGGATAGGTTTCTCTCTCTTTTTTTCCTTTTTTTTTGGACCATATTCGAGTAATAATAATGCCTATGCAGTTTCCCCTTCTACATAAAAAAAAAAAAATGGATGAGACAGGCAGAAACATGATGCCGGGACTAAATCAACCAGCAAACCCTTAAGTTTTATCCATTTATCGCTGCTGGACTTTGAGTATATACTGAAGATTTCTGAAGGTAAAAACACTCAACATTTTGTAGGGATAAGGACTCGGGCCATTTTCTAAAACAGCACTCTCAACCATTTTATTTATTCATTGCTGCTACAATGGGGGTAACTGTGTCCGTACACCTGCTGAGGCTAATCACTCTCTCTGAGACCGAGAGGTCAGGAGGAAGAGAGACAGGGAAGGTGCATGTATATGAACTCTGACCGCATCTTTCCATATTTCAGCCTTTTCCTTCAAAAAAAAAAAAAAAAAGAAGAAAATCCTCCTTTTTTCCAGCAGAAAGTCATTCCCCTATTGCCTGCTTCCATGCTGACCTGCAGCTGTTCTTTGCAGGACAATCCCAACATTTGCAAGTATTTTGAGGTTCTAGAGACCCATTATCAGAATTTCAAAATATGTACTATCTCTCTTCATATTCTTCTTTTGGTGTATTTCTTTTAAAACATGATCATAATATTTCAGAGACAAATTCTCAGGGCCTCCAAGGTAGTTAAAGGATGTCCAGATTTAACCCTATACTTGAACAACTGTATTAATTTAACTAAGTTATATTTTTATGTAAGAACAATAAATCAGATGCTTGTCAACAGTCCAGTGTTGTAAAAATAAACTTATTTCCATATTTCTGTCCACTATTTGCCTTAATTCCCACTAAAGCTCACTGTATGTAAACAATAAGGGGGTAATGGTACATACACAAATACTAAAATTATTAGGATAGCCTTTCCAGTTCTGCATGAATGTGTGCTGTATGAATACAGTGTTATTTTGAACCTCAGCACATGCATAACAGGATTTCTTGTGTGGAATAATTTCACATTTTGCAAAGCCACTTTAGAAAGCAAAACAAAGTGGAGATTTCTCTCTGCTACAGTGACAGTGGTACAGAGAACAACCAGCCTAAAAATCTAATTTAAAAAAATAATCAGCTAAAGTATAAATCTCAACAGCTACAGTACCTGCAGCATGACTCCAACCCTCAACACCAGCAGGGTAGAGACGAGTCGTGACCACCTCCAGTACAACTATTGTCCATTTTTCAAAAAATATCTCAAAATTGATCAAAAGTTCTAAGTCTTTTTCTAAAATCCTACCCAACCATATTGACCACTGTCAAGTGGTTTTATTGTTGCGTAGCAATTTCTTTAAATACCAAGATCAGTCTTGGAATTTAAATTTGCCACTTTTTAAAATGTAAATATCAAGACATTTTGCTTCTCACATTTGTGGTTTTACCTCAATTTCAAGCATATCAAAATCATACCAAATTGAACTATACAATCAAGGTAAGAGACTATGTATCTTTACACTATCAGTAAAAAACGTATGTTGGTTTCAAATGTTGCCAAACATCACAAACCACAAACTGTGGGGAAGGGTTTTGAGACACTAGATCCTCTAGAGGGCAGTGCAAAATTCAGTAGCTTTGTACTATTCTAATACTTGGTGAAGATATTGCATTGAAGGAGGAATCCATTTGTTTCTACAAGAAAAGTTCTTGAATCACTACCCTATAGATGCATCCCATCTTCAACACATCTGCATCAAATAGCTGAAACCCTTCATCAGCATGTCATTCAGCTCTGCTAATTCCTGGTATTGAGTCATTTGTTTTATTATAATGATGTATAAATTCTGAACTTTGCCTCTTTGATGAATTGAAATCAATTCATTAAACGGTATCATAGCAGGGGGGATCAAATGCATTGTGTTATATTTCTTTCTTAACTTATTACAATGAATCAGATCATTATCGGTTCATGGAGAAATGTGTCCAATCGGCCACAGATTTCACATTACTAGTAAACGGAGAAAAACATGTTCATTCAGAGGCGTTAAAATCTATCCTCCTTTTAATCAGAATCACCTTTGTCAAATTCTGAGGAAATTATTTGCTTAAGCCATGTAATAAACTTCATTATGTGATTTTATGTGATATGAATGAGCAGTGATCACACATACGAATTGATTTGATTCATTTGATGGGAACAACAGAGAACACATTTAGTTATTATATCTTTAAAGCACTATTTCTATTATTTTCACCTCGTATAAAGATTTAGTTTTTTGTGATTGACCAAAAAATGTCACAAACTTATAAGAAAAGGTCCTTAACTTATAATGTTATAAGTAAGGCTCTAGCTCTTGTTCGGCATTGGGCAAAAAAGGAGGACATGGAAAATGGCATAAGAAATTTTGCTCTGCTTTCATGAAATTCAAAAGTTCAAAACTTAATGAAGCCTTTTGAGAATATCTAAGGGTATTAAGTATTTGGTTTTGAGCACCAGAACGTCTGTCAAATGGCTCTAGCAGACTTAAAATGGTCAGGTATTTCATAAATGTGTAGCGCCGTAACTCCACTTCCTTATTCAAGTTGGACAAATGCATCAGATAACTTTTCCACTGCAAGATTAAATGGTAATTTAATAATGTAGCAACTTCCTCTATGACAGTCTGACAGAGATATATAGAGAATAAAAAACTTTACCAGATACATAAACTTACAGCGGGATTAATCAGGTTGAAGATATTGGAAAGCTGTCATGGGAGACTGCCCTCCTCCCTGAGCTTTCACATCCTCTCCTCAATACTAAAGCACTAACAGGAACTATGTAGATGAGGACAAGGGAGATAATAGAAGTACATTCTGCTACGTGGGCGGGCCTTGACTGGCTGGCCAAGGTAATTCTCCATTTTCCCACAAACAAAAGCAAAGTCCTTGGATTGGTAAAAACATCAGCACCTACTGAAGCCACTCAATGCTCACGCTCACATGCTTAAAAAATGTACTGCCAAGGGAGTGAAGGGCTTTCTTCACCTACATTTTTACAGACATACAATTCTGATAAGTCGCATGTTTTAGAACTGTTTTGTAATGTTATAAGTAAGGAAGCATGAAGCTAAAAAGAAGTCAATGATCAATAGATTTTCCAAAATACGGTGTTCTCTGCTTCCCATATTGTCAAATGACAGTGATTAAGGTTATTTCATTACTTGTATTACTGTCATGCATAATCAACAGCAATATCGAACTTTGAGATCGGTGACACCTTTCTGATGGACCACCAGGCTTTGCCTTGTGGACGAAGATCCGGATCTTTCAAGAAACTGAAGAATTACTCTAAGTCGATCATTCAGTTGTTGAACATTTTTTGTAGTTACCAAATAATTCCTTCAACTTTCAAAACCAATGGATGACTTCCTGCCAGGACATGGTTTTTCACACACCACAAGACAGACACCTCATGCATCCTTTTCACTGAACTATAATGACAAGGTCAATGTGGTTCAGTATAGTATCTTTTGTTCCAGAGTATTCAGGAAAGCATACAATGAACTCTCACTGGGAAGGTAGGGTTAAAGCCAAAAACCTAAAATAGTGTCATACCGGCATGACAAAAAATGAAATGTTTTCTGTCCTCCAGTCAATGGACAGTGTTAACACCAGTAGCTCCACCTTAACCATTTTGTAGCGTTGTTCCATGGGCCTACAACTGAAGGGAACCTAAGAATGGTTGAAGTAGAATGAGAGCATGTCAGCGTTTTGAAGTGACTACTGTTGACAAAACCTGCCTGAAGCATCGTATAAGAAACATCTTATCACATTCATAAAGAAGCACAAATCCGCAGTACAAAGTATACCCTTTGTTGACCAGAGATCACTTAACATTCTTAACGTTCAGTAAGTTCAAGTTTGAATGGTTGTATGAAAGTGTAGGCTGACATATTCAAGAGTTAATTTCAGCACTTGTGTATACAGAAAAGAGCTATAGGGGTTATGAATCAAGAAGGAATTCATTAGCGCATGACGGATCTGGTCTGATTAAAAGATAACAAATAGCCTGCTGCAAAGAAATGCACAGAAAATGTTCGGAGGTTAGGAGGGAGGTCACAGTATTAAAGAAAAAGTGTTTGGGTTTTTGTAATGATCATTTAAGTCACTCAATAAATCATTTCCGTCCCACTCTACAATAGTTAAGAGTCCATCAACATATAAGATGCAAAGGGATGCTCTAGTACCTTGGCGTTTTACTCAGTTTGAGAGTTGTAATGAACACACAGAAAGACTGTACTGCAAAATTCAACAATTTTACATGCTTTCTGTACACAGCCTGGATCGCAGCTTTTCGTCATTGATATATTGATACAAGATTGGTATTTTAGTTCCAAATGATTGACATCTCAATGAGCACTTTCAATTTCTTCTTGCGCTGAAGCAAATGCGAAAACAAGCACATCATTTGGTCAAAGTAGTATTGTTTTTATCTTCACATTTTGTAAATTTTGACTGAAAACTTGTTGCTGGCATTGCTGATGTGTTCTGACGATGATGAGGAACATTAAATCACAGAAGGAAGAGGAAAGATTTTGCTTTATCCGACAAGAGAAAAAATAAGAAACTTTGACAGGAAATGTATTTTATTTCTTTTTTCTTTTTTTTTTTTTAGAATATCTAACTATATAGCACACATCCAATAAGTACGTTTCCCCCTATTTCCACTGAACTTGTGCAGGTTAGTCATTAAAGGCAGACAGGATGTTACAGAACCAGTTCCCCTACCTGGTCTTGGAGCTCTTTATCGCACTCTGCTGTGGGGAAATTCATGGATGAAGAATGTGAAGCATCTTAATGTACCCCATTGCAGGCCTTGCTCATGCTCCCAGGGCCTACCCTGAATACATTAATGGCTGTTTGGAGCAGGTCTTGAGGACAGAAGCATAACTTCAAAACAGTTACAGCATCACACACACACACACACACACGTCAGATGAGCTGCAGATGCAATCCTCGGCTGCCGGTGGACAATATCTCAGCTCTAGAAATAGAAATTTAATTATTTAAGAGAAAACAGTCATTTTGTGTATGATGGATGTTATAAAAAAAACACACCTTTCTCCCCACCTTTCATAACAAAGAATGCATGTGTGTGTGGGGTGTGGGGCTGTGTGTGTGTGGGGGTGTGTTTGTAGCAGGTTGCCAGAATTCTCTTGAGGGCTTTAAAAGCTAATATCCTGCAGGGATAGAGAGGTTCACAGTGAAATAAAGGGGCCACTAAAGCAGCCGGCAAATTCATACCCACTGGGCAACTAAACTGTTACGTCCCTCGGAATAGTAACGCAGCGTCGCTCACAAAGGAAGATAAAAAAAAATAACTGGGAAAAAAGTGAGGAGAAACAAATAGAGCAGTTGCATAACATCACACTTAATGTCCCAATTACTGCTGCATTATAGGAGGAGTGAGTCACGATTTACATTGCTACTGTCTCTCGTTCCATGATGATGACACGAGTGTTTTGAAGTAATAGCTTCAGGACAGAGAGGAAGAGGAAAATGGCAGAAGGTGACATCAATATTTGCTTACATTTGAAAATGTTTGCGCAAGGCACCTTTCGAGCGGGAGATGGGCAGTGAAGGAGAGATTCATGACTGAGAGTGCTGATTAATGCCACTATGTGCAATGAAACTCTCAGAAGAATGGGTCCTTCATAAAATACAGAAAAAAAACTGATCAACCACCAAATGACAGCTAAGGCTGATAATCAGTGTTTACTGAGCAATTTAAGTTATTTCAGTTGAAGGAAGTAGATTACTTGCTTCCATATCAAAACACAAAAAAATCATAACCACGAGTTGCAGTATATTATGGACAGTAACTATGCGAGAGATGGTATGTTTAAAGTGGTGCTACGAAAGGAAAATCCCATTCATTAAAAATAATTAGCATCAAACCATAACAATTGACCTAGCAAGTAATTATTATGATCAACTTTAATGTAACATTACCAATTAATTTAAATACGAGTGGAGGAGCAGTTGCTTCTCATTGCAATGCGGTTTTGTAACATCGACGCTGTAACCAAACTTGTACTCTGACACACAAAAACTGTTTCAATGTATAAATTGATTTATACATGGTCATGAGTTGAGCTGGCCCAGAGTTTTGTATTCACAGTAAACATCACAATTCACATTAAAAAGTGTGGACGCATCACCTCGGCTGTACACGTTGGGGGGGGGGTCTCTATTTGAGCAGAGAACTCAGTGGTCCAAGCCTTTACAAGAGACAAAGGTTCTTATTTGAATCAAGGTTGGTCAAGGTTTTTTTTTTTTTTTTAACAATGCTTTACAGTCTACCTTGCTGTCATTTTTTTCATGCCTCATCTTTCCTTTTTATTTTATTTTTTGCATTTCCATTACTTAATTAAGCTAAAGATTTTTTTCTCACGTGTTGTAGCAAACACGTTTTACCACTTCAACAGATGGACTCTTAGTCTTTTACAATGCCGGTGCTTCTCTGGTTTGTCATAGAGTGGAAAAAGCTGATCCAAAAGGGAAAAAAAAAAAAAAAAAGAATTTGACCTTGACCTTGTGTCAGTGATATATAGGCCGACAGAATGGAATCGCAAAGCGGAGAAAACTGACTGAAATGACCTTCATTATTAGAGATAAGGTGAGGAGGTCTAGGGAGCCCCAAAGTAAAGTTATTGGTGGTTTACAGCGAGGGGAGTTATCTGAAGTGGTTAGAGAATCTGACCGGGATGCATCCTAGGTGCTTCCTTTTAGAGGCGCCGTGGGCACGTCTCAGTGGAGAAGACCAGGGCACAAACTGAGAAACCAAGACTAAATATATCCCTTCTGCTGTGGAACACCTTGAGGTTCCTCAGAGGGAGCTTACGGGTGTTGTTAGGGTGAGCGATTTATAGGTCTTGGTCTTAAACATTTTTGTCCCACAAGCCCACCTCCGATAGGTGGAAAACAAGGAGCAGATGTTGCTATGCTACAGATTCTCATGTTCTGTGGGAATAATAGAAAATATTGCTAAATATAATGGTTGCTTGAACTTTCTCGGTCTAAAGCAGAAGTCTCATAAGCCAACGGCTAAAGGGCAGTTTAGCCATTGAATTCAAGAGACACATCTAAACTGTGCAGGTCGCCGGTCCTCAAGGACTGCAGTGTGAGACAACTGGTCTAAAGTAATGTCAAAAATGATAACCACCGGCGTACAGCCTCAAATGATTCTTAGAGCCAATGGTTCTGATTCATGATGGGAATAATTGCTGTGATATCTCACAGCGCATAAGAGAGAGGGCTGGCTCTGTTGAGTACAGTAGGGACAAGGATAAGATATTTGTGTTGTTCAAGGAAAAGTCAAACTCTTTAAATGACATGAACCAGAACTACATTTCCTCCTGCAATGAGAAATTGTACACCTTATACTGTTCATATAAAGCAACCCTTAAAGCAGTGGAAAAAAAACATAAAAGTTTTTTTTTTTCACTGCAGATGCATTAAGAGGATTTATAACTGTGAGACTTGTAGAAAAAAAAAAAAAAACAGGTAGCAGAAACAATTCATGTAAGTGAAATGCCACTGACTGATTTGGTTCAATGTATACTTTAATTTTTTAAAAGCAGACTGAAGAACCCAGCAAACGTTATGACCAATCTTAATACAAAATTTTCTAACTTTCTAGGCAACAAAGTATATGCAAAAAAAAAAAAAATGAAAACAAGTGAAACAAAATATAAGTTCAGTTAAACTTGTATGTAGGTACACACAAGAAGCAAATAAAACGTTTTATGCTGGGACCTTAACAAGGTTACCTTAACGAGGCTCACTGATAACCAGAGTTATGGCTATGAAGGTAAACATCTCCAAAAACTCTGTTTCACACAACAAGTAAGTATTTTGGATATAACACTCATAGGCGTAAATCCCAGGGGGGTTGGAGGGGTCCAGATCCCCCCCACCCACTCTTGGAAAAGTCTAGAATTGTCCCCCACAAAAAAAAAAAATCATTGAAGAAACATTTGCATTTAAATAATATCAATATGAAAAGACAAAACAATCAAAAAACGAAATAGCAAAACTGCTACACTGCTTTTTTTGTCAAAGGTAGCAAGCATCTCATTCATATTGAGATTCTTTAACTTTTAATTAATTAGAAGAGTTTGAAACTGGATGGAGGGGCTGAGCAACTGGACCCAGCTCTGTGTGTGGGAGCCGAGAACAGATACAAAAAAAGGAAAGTGTTGGCTTTATTTCTCACTGTCTTCAACGTAGAGCCTTTAAAACCACAAAATAAAATTTGAATATTTTTCTACGTGAGGCCCAGTGCTTTAAGTGTTACGTTTAAACGATGATACTCCTAGATATTAATTTCTATCTACTTATTTGTCACCCAGGACGTGACAAAACTAAAAAAGGCTTAAAAATAAGGCAACTTAACAAGTTATAATTTTAATAGGTCATAACTTGTATTGGAAGCCATTTCAATGAATCAATGTTTATGAGGAATTTTACTCATTAAAGCTTTTTTATTTAGAACATTACATTTTTGTAAAGGTGTAGCAGAGATTAGATCAGTCAGACTGAACAAAACTCGTATCTAAGCGACATTTGAATTTTAGTTTAACTTCTCAACATTTTGTTTACTGAGAAAAACACACATTTGATGTGTGCATTACTAGTCCTTTTTGGTCCTGCAGCTTGAATGTGGTTTAAAAACCTTTTAAACCTTATCATGAATCAGAACCATTGGATCTAAGAATCATTTGAGGCTGTACGCCGGTGATCCAACCGGCATCATTTCCTTGATAACACCATACACTCTGCTTCCATTTGTTGTCAAACATTTACCTCTATCATCCCCAATTACCATTTCCTTTAGCAGCAGCTGAATTAGAAGGCAATAATTGAAAATATTTGGAGAATTGCTGAAATACCTCAGGGAACACTCATTACGGAGGATGTAGAACATTGTATGACAAAAAAACATCCCTCACCACGTTAACAGTCATAAACCGACTTCTTATTAACTGTATAAATTCGGGTTTAGTCTGTAAAAAAATATTGGCTTTTTGAATGTCATGGCAAAATGCCACACAGTCAATGGAAGGTCGCAAACATGCTCCATGGGTAGCTATTAGCCAATGCACGTGGCCTCACTGTGCAATATGGGTAATATTGTCACTTGACTTGTTTTAAACGATTTTCTGATTTGGTGGAAAATATGGACGGAGGGAAAATGTCACTCTTTCCGATGTCTGACCGAGGAAACGACGCCGGTTGGATCACCAGCCTCAAATGACTCTTAGATCCAATGGTTCTGATTCATGACGGGAATAATTGCTGTAATATCTCACAGCGCATAAGAGAGAGGGCTGGCTCTTACGGCCGGACGACGCGGGGCTGACATTTAAAAACCGTGCCCAGGGAGGACCCGTTGCGTCTCGCAGTCGGAGCCCGCTCAGATGTCGTCGCCCGCTTTAATGATCGCTATTCATCTCTACCTTCTCACCCACCATGTCAGTGATAAACAAGTTCGACAAGCAGATATCTGTTTGCCTCATTATACATTTCTGAACCGCGCAGCTGAGATGAGACACAATTCATGCGAGCTGCAACTGGTGTTGAGTTTTGATTTTAGTTGACAGCGGTACATGGTTGTTTTTTCCAGAAAAGTCAAAAAAAGTTGTCTTCACTCTGGCAGGAAGCATGTTTTACGTTATCAGCTTTGAGAGCAGCGAGATAAGTGAATATGTGCAGCACTTTATTTTCAAGTCAGGATGCTCTTTTTATTTTCCCCCCTGCCACCACCTGATTGGCCTTTTATCACACAGCATGGGCTGCTGACAATAGTGAGATGCACTCGAAAGGTAAGGAAGCACAGATGAAGTGAAAAATGATGCGGCAGGTTTGGTCCAGCTTCTTGAAGGACGGGGGCGCAAGAGTTCAACCGCAACAACAACAAAAAAAGACACGGTATGCAATGAAGCAAACATGAAACCACACACACAAAGCTGCACATCTTCAGACATTTGAGTTTTCTTCTACACTACGTGAAAAAGAATCAAAATCTGTTGCACCTTGTGGTATTGAAATGCTTCAAAATCTCACCTCGAAGTGAATTCTGTCTTACAAAGCCCTGGCAAGGAGATGTGAACTCTTAATGTGAGCATCAGATAATTATCAATCAATTACATGCAGAATGAAGAAGCAGATGTAGAAAATGCTATGTCGTTTTTTTTTTTTAAAGATTTTTTTTAATGAAAATCCAAAAACATATACCTCCTGTTTTCCCTGTAGTAGATACAAAATCAAATTTTGTGGTTGTAAATCCACCTATTTAATCTAATGCATCACAAGCATAATGACATCAAAATAGCAATGTTACAAGATGTGCACCTCCTACATGCCTCAGTCGCTCCAACTTTTAGTGTCAACAGTGTGAGGAGAGAAAAATAAAATAAAATAAAAAAACGGCAGAAAGTCGGGGGAGTGGTGGCTTATAACGACTCCCACTGGAGGAGGTTCAAAGGAGAAGCCCGATGTGCGCCGTTTGTTGCTTTCTGTTTTAATCTAGCCTAAAGATGTAAGTTTATCAAAGTGAATTCGCAGTTGCTGCGTTCGCGGCTCTGCTGCAGCGCTCGAATGTCCCAGCGTTCAAAGGATCGGGGACACAAGATGAAATGGCGGACCCGTCACGCGCTCAGACTCACCGAGACGCACCAAAAACACGAGCGCGAGAACAAATCTCTACATTAGGGGAGAGATTGTGTGCCTGTCTATTGATATGAAAGCCAATGTGCAAAACACTGTGTGGGAAGGAAAACACTGCCATCAAGGCCAGCAAAATTTCTATGTGATTTTTTTTCTTTTTTCTTTTTGTTTTACAGAAACAAGGTTTTCCTTTTACGATCTCTTTTTAACACCTGGTTGTTCTGCACAAAATAATTGTCCTTCTTTTTTCTTTTTTTTTTTGCATTGAAGTACCCAAGGCCGTAAGCGATGTCACTTTAATGCAAGACGTGTTTTTCTTGGGGTGGCACAGCCCTACAGATCGTTTTGTTTTGAAGTTTTCTTGTTTTTAAAGTATAATACCTTGTTCAATCAATCAATCAATCAATCACTTTATTTTGGTAAATTGTCCACATCAAATAGGTTCTTATGTAAATATATCAATTTCCTTATTTTTGGTCTTTTGTGGCAAAAAATGAACATCAAATTCTCTCAAGGTTTTAAATACAGAGGAATGGCAGCACGGTATAATATATATGCATCTGGTTTTTGACCTTTAAACAGCAAGAACAAAAACCCTTTCAGGTGCTACACGGTGTTAAAAGGTGTCTTGGACAGGTCTACCAAGGTCGGTTGTCACGTTGTGAAAGGTTTGAAGTTTACAAGGACCCATAACCTCTAATTCCCTTGTGCACCAGTGTGTTTCTAATGCTTTCCCCTGTGCAACTCCATCAAGTTTCTTTTTTTTTCCTCAAATAAGAAGGTCAAGCAGACCTCAGAGCATTTAACAAGGTCAGGCTCTGTGCTCCTTAACATTACCAGACATAATTGTTGTTGGTGCTCTACATATTCATTATAATGTACCCAGCAAAGGCGTTCACCTTTTGACAATTTGTCAGCTGCAATGTATCATCGAGAGGACTTTGAAACGTGTGTACTTAACACCAATAATGCTCTAATTATTGGTGTAAAATGGCAGTGTAATGCATTCAGTAGTTGTCTTAATCCACACAGAGCATTGTGTGAAAAGAGGCATGGTTTTTAAAATATTTTAACACATGAAAATGTAAAGACCGGAGTCTTTAAAAGTTTTAGATTCCTAGAGACTGAAATGTCTTTCCAGTCTTTCCTAAATGGTTCAGGCTCAGTCAGATTGGATGAAGAGACTTTCAAGTTTTGCTCAATGTTCTCAACTGGATTTCGCTCTGGACTTTGACATATTTTGGACAACACCATGGATTATAATCTAATGTTGTTTAATGCCCGTGTTTGTGATCATGAAAAACATAGCCAGGTACAGAAAAATAACTACTGAATACTGTACAATATTTATGTAAGCACCTAAAGAGGCTTCCTGTTGGAAGGCAGGTTTTTGCAGCCTCCAACTGATTTTTTTTTTTTCTCATATTTGAACTGTATTGAACACAAGTTAGCTCTGTCCAGCTTTCAAGTGAAGACTGAATAAAAGGATCCACACAACCTGAAGCTGCCACCGTCATGTTTCACCATGGGGAAGGCGAGTTGTAGACTCCACATCTAACAGTTGTCTTGTCAATATATTCTCCCATGTGAGATGTTGATATTTGCGGTTTCCAAATTTACCAGCGGCCTTTTGGCTGCTTCTCTGATTACTGCTCTTATTGCTTTGCCCTTTCAGTTTAGTTGTGCAGCCATGTTTGGGTGGGTTTGCTACATTCTTTCCATTTTCAGATAATGGCTGGAGCAGTGCACAGTGGCATGTTCAAAGTTCGGGATGCGGGGTTTTGTAACCTGGCCTTGCGTTAAAGGTTCCTGAGGCTTTCACCCTGACGTGCCTGCTGTGTTCTTTTTGTCTTCATGTCGCTGTTTGTTCGCTAATATTCCCTATCAGACCTTTCACAGCCTTCACGGAGCAGTGATATATTTATACTGTGATGAAACCACACAGGTGGACTCTCTCTGAGAGTGTTTGGTTGCACTGCGAATTTATCAACGAGTCTCTGAATAATGGGGCTTCAATGCAAATACTTCCACAAGTTTTCAGATTTAAAAAAAATGTCACGGTTTCTTTTGTCCAATCTTCAGAAGTGAAAAGTAAAATAAATACCACATCAATTGTAAAGCCTATTACTGCTATAAATAGATTAAAGTCATCTACAACCTGGTATGAGTATATATATATATAAGTACAGCTCCAAAACAATTTAAGAGACCACCTAAAATGATCAGTTTCTCTGATTTTACTCTTTCGAGGCACATGTGTCAGTAAAATGAACATTGTTCTTTTATTCTATGAACTATTGACAACATGTCTCTGAAATTCCAAGCAAAGATTTAGTATTTATTTTCAGAAAATGAGAAATAGCCAAAATAACACCCAAAAAAAAGATGCAGTGCTGTCAGATCTCAAATAATGCAACGAAAACAAGTTCATTTAGAAGCAACAACACTAATGTTTTAACTCAGGAAGAGTTCAGAAATCAATATTTCAATCGGGTTCAGTGCAATATATATATATATATAAAACCAAAAAACACCAATTTACATTCACATAGTTATTATTCACTTGCTTAACCCCTGATGAGGAGTAATAAACTCAGTTTCTTCTTTTTTAAATTCATTGAGATCTTGAAGGAAGATATACCAGGATGGTTTTAAAAGAAGTCTTAAATGGAACTTGCAGAAGCTTTTGAGCACCAAAAGCCTTGGAAGGTAATTCTGGAACGTTGTTAACCCAAAGCAGCGTATCTTCCCACATCATTAAAACGTGAGGGAGATCCACTATCGAATGACAGGGGGGGTTACGGGTTATAGGAGCAGCAAGTCTGAACCACATCTTCCTGATGCTCCTCTGAGGACCCATGAAGAAAGAGGTCACTTTGAAAGTGAAGATAGACCGGGGAGGGAACGTTTTGAAGAGAAAGTTTTAATTGCCACATTTGTTTTAGCGGGGGGAAATAAAGGTTACTGACGAGAGAGAACAAACACAATTAATGCAGCCCTGGCATTCTCACAAGAGATGAGGAACAGGAAAAATGGCTTTGACCAAAAAAAATAAAATAAATGACAGGGCCTATTGGTGAGCCAATGAATGGGGAGAAGAAAAAAAAAAAAAAACGAGTTGAAGAGCATGCAGCAGTCAGAGAGGAACGGCTGTCTTGCGTAGTAGCCACTCCTCGTGGGACGTGATAACAAAGCCAGCTGCCGTCTAATTATATCTTGCTTACCAAGTCGATTCGAGCCAAAAACAACAGCAAGTGCAACAAGCAAGAAATCTTTTTCCCAGGACCGAGTGTGGCGTGAAGGAATCACACAGGAAAACAACATCAATGCCAGCGAGAGAGCACGTGAATAATTCTAGGAAACACAGCAGACATCAACATTCGGGGAACAGCTGACAGCACTCTGAACTCACTGGACTCAGAATGGATTACTGAAGAACAAAACCGAACGCTTAAGGCTGATCAAATATAGAATTAATAGTCACAGACTTCTATATGCATATGTATATGTAGATATATATGGTCATGTATGTCAAAAAAATATACCTTTAACAACCAGATCCAACTCACTAATCTCTAATTTCTCATTTCCATAAATATTACAGCTTAAGAGAACCAAATCTACCTGACAAGCTTGTCATTACACTTGTGTCAATATGTTCAGTTTAAGGTGGGTTATACTTAAAACTTAAAAGGAAAAATAAAGATGCGTTGCTTAGGGTAATAGTCGGTTCCTCATGCCAGACATGTGTCAGACATGAAGTGCTGCCTGCCCTGTATGTGCTCTGCCAAGAAGCCACCCAGAGCTAAGGCAGCTGTCTGTGTACCCACTTTGATGTCTTATTAATTTTGTTGGTTGGCTGTACATGTGTTGTTGGTTTTTTTTGTACAAGTGCAATATGTGCTCAGCGCCACATGCTGCAGAGGTGTGTGCATATATATATATATATATATATATATATATATATATACAAAAGGAGAACATTTGTAGTAAACTTTCCAGCTAGCTGCTTTACAGTATTCCTATTTCATCAACGTGAGCTCCTGTAGTGGAAGTCAGATTCTTCTCGCACAAATATGTGCACCTTTCGCTCTCTGCCGAGACATTTTCAGAGCCCTGTCACAGTGGCTTCACATCGAGTTGGGAAAAAAAATATTTTATTCTGCTGTTTGTGTTTCCGACTTCTTCAGAAAATGTGAGTGATGTTTGTGACTCTAAAGGCAATTAAATAAATACAAAATAGCTACAGGAGATTCAAATAGCGTACTTTAAAGCGAGTGATCTTTTTATTTTGTTTGCTAGTTTAGCATTCGGTAAGCTTTTGAAAGGCTCCACACATAATTTATGACAGCTATATCTTCATATATATATATACACATTAGGGTGGCAGAATGACCTGAACCAGTTCTTTAGCAGGTTTGACCAACCCTCTCTATCCTCCCCCATCATGTTTGACGACAGCTGGGTTTTATTCTCCGGACTTCACAGCGCTCAGCTCCTTCGCTTCAGAGGACTCCGTCCCACGTCACTCCTCCCCGCCACTATCTCGTCTCTTTCAACACTTTGGGTGAGGAATGGGGCTGCAAAAGATCAAGGTGCTCAAGGCTGATGATCCAGATGGCATCAGCTCCAGGCTTCTCCTGAGGTGGTGCGCGAAATAAGGGTGTGGCATCATGGGATACATGATCAACCTGAGCCTGAAGACAACCGTAGAAGAGCTCCTGTGAGGTGTCAGGGCCAAAGGCCAAACGTCCGGATGTCGGTGGTTCTGACGATGCATCTGTTGAAGACTTATGAGAAATGTGTCCTACGTTCATTGGATCCGCTGTAATTCACCAACTAGCCTGGCAAGGAGTAGGTCCGACTCTCAGGATACGGTACTGGCAGACTTCTTGTAATTGAAGGGCAGAGTAATGAAATGCAGCAACTTTCCTGATAACAATTTAACCCTCTAATGCATGACATATTGACTATACACTCTTCCATGAGTGGGTCTTTATGGACTCATGTTTAAATCAATGTATTTTTATGCTGCTTTTGTCAGTTGTTTCTTTAGGGATTTTTTGTTTGTGTTTCAGTTTTCATGAGAACCGTAGAAAAATGTCGACTTGCTAAAAATAACTATTTGTCTATTTCCAGATTTGCAAACGGTACACCTGCTCTAAGGAAGAGCAGAGGGTCAAAAGGTAAAGGCCATGTGTGTTGTGCCACAGTCTAGCTCATTTTATCCAGTCAAGAACGATTAAAGCTTCCACAAATTTAACAGCTTAATTGCTGATTGTAGCTTAATTATAATTCCTGATGCCAAGAAGCATGCTACAGATGACTAAAGCAGGACCCAGAATGATAAGCAGCCACAATGACTTTTCAAACCCCAGACAATAGTGAGTCATCTGTCTTTGCTGGAAGATGAGTTTGTTTCATCCGAAGAGTTTTTTTTTCTCTCTCTCTCTCTCTGCCCACTGAAAAGGCAATGAGCAGTAATTAGGGCCACATTAGCACATGTTAGTATTCACTGGGGAGGTGAGGATGCTGCGAAGGGAAGAAAAAAACAAAAAAAGCACAGAAGGTAAGTAGAGACCATGCCACTTTTGCATCAAGTAACAAAAGAGATGAAGAAAAAGTAGCAGGAAGGAGAGAAAAGAAATGAACAGAAAGAGTTCAATTTAATAAAATACTGTCAATCATGAAAAAAAAAAAAAAATGTTTGGTGCGTTGATGTGTGCCCCATAATGAATAAGAGACGGCAGCATGGGCCCCTGTGATTAGCATTTATTAGCCTCCTTTCTGAGGTGTCTGATGAGAATGCACAGGGGAAATGGTGAGAACCAGGATAACTAATCTTATGGAGAGCGCATAGACATTGGGAGAAAAATGAAAACTGTAGATAGAGCTGGGCAGTTATTTAAAACGCATTACTGAATGTTGGTCTATATATGCAAATTTACCTGCAGTGTTCACTAAGATGCGGTTGTCTTTCACTGTAAAGTCAGCCTTCCAACACGACTCCCATAAATACATATACCATAAATATTTATTTATATACGGAACATCCTGGTACCGTAGTGTGACTAATTATCTGCTGAAACAGTGTATTAGTTGCATGATTACCTGATTCCTTTATAGTTAATTACACAGCCTGCTCTTCCCTGACCTCTGCCAGCATGATGCATTACTACTTCTCCATCTCTCACTCCCTTCCTCTTCCTGTTTCCATTCACCTTTTCAAAAGTTCACTTCAGTCCCCTCTGAGTTTTTTTTTTTTTTATGTAGTGATAAAAACCATAAAAAATAATTGGCCTTTCAAGTCAAAGTACAGTCTTGCTAAATGTTGACGGTTGTAACATTTTGTCATCTTACAACCAAAAATGTCAATCTCTTTTATTGGAAATATATGTACCAGACCTACACAAATTATTATTACAAGATTACAATCTTACGGTTTGTTTGTTCAGCCCCCCGTCCCAGATTGGCTCGAAGCAACCCGGCTGGACTTTCTTCTTGACAATTGGCAAGAAGAAAGCCATTGTCAATAATTCTTGCTTAAAGCTTTGCTACACATTTTGCGCTGCTTTGTGTCGGCTTCCAACAAACGTGGAAGAAGTTGCTCAAGTCCGATGACAGCAAAATGAAACTTTTTCACTTGACGTGCAAAACTAACTGTACGTATGTTGGCAAGAAAACACCATCCAGCTCTTAAACATGGCGGTCTTCATATTATTCTGTGGAAATGCTTTACTCTACTTAGCTGCAAAAGACTTCGAAGTGGGGAAAAAAAAGAAGTAATTGAAGCACAAGGTCATTGTCTTCCATTACGGTTCAGACTGAATGTTGCTAAAATTTTCTCTGGAGTGCCTTCTGTAAAATGTTGTCATGAACCAAAGACAAAACAGTGAAAAGGATAAATATGTTGCTGCTTATTAGTTCTACAGTGTTTGTTTGCTCTAACTTCTAGCTGTCGGAGCTCAGAGTATGACTCAGTTCAAAACAATATAGAAGGTGTTCTGTTTTTCTTTCTGCCTGATCAATCTTCTTCTGCTTCTTGCACAAAAATCCCACCTAGAGAAGGCGCCCAGGGTGCATCCTGACCCAAACTATGACCTAATTACTCACTTTACCTTTAGGGCCAAACTCATCTGAGATGTGTTATGATCTATAGCTCATGACGAAGGGTTATTAGATCATAGATTGATTGGTAA